>JAODPA010107671.1:0-20079 GCA_025585075.1 Nepenthes mirabilis
TATGACGCCGGTACCACTACTAAGGTTTAGTGGAACGGAGATCCTGTGTATGATTTTAAAATTATATCTGTAGATGTTGTGCAGAGTTTCTTACAAGCACCTGTATTTTGTTTTCCTTAAGGTTTCTGGGGGAACTCTGCCCAATTTTCTACAAAAATTATTAACTATTAAACTATATCAGTTTATTGACGGAGGGGTTATTCGGAAAATAACCCGGTTCGTCACATGAACTCAAAAGGCCGAACTTCATTCTTTCAGGAAGGTTGGAGTTCTTTTTAAAAGCCGGAGTTCTTTTTACTAACACGGGACGGGGTGCTTTTTACTGAAAGCCAGAGTACATTTAAAAGTCGAAGTTCATTTTACATTGAGGGACGGAGCTCATTTTACTATCAGGACAGAGTGCATTTTCATTACAAGGGACGGAGTTCATTTTAAATTAAGGCCACAGTTCTTTATAAAGCCGGAGCTCATTTTACTATCAGGACGGAGTGCATTTTCATTAAAATGGACGGAGTTCTTTTTAAAGGACGGAGCTCATTTCTCAAAGCCGGATCTCATTTTCTATTATGAAGCCGGAGTTCTTTCTTTCATTGCGTAAACTCAAAGCCAGAGTTCATGAAATCCGGAGTTCATTTAAAAGACGGAGTTCTTTTTCTGAAATAGACAGAGTTCATTTTCAGTTTTATTTCAAAGTCAGAATTGCAAGCCGAAATTCATTTTCAATTTGAGTTCAAAGTCAGAACTACAAGCTGGAGTTCATTTTCAGTTTCAGTTCAAAGTCAGAATACAAGCCGGAGTTCCTTAAAGCCGGAGTTCCTTTTCAATACAAAGCTGTAGTTTATTTTTGATTGAGGCCGGAGTCCATTTTTCAGTACAAATCCAGTTTCATATTACATGCCAAATGCCGCTTTCGTTTTACATGCAAAATGCCGGTTCGTTTCCCATGTCAAATGCCAGTTGTAACGTTTGGTCCGGATTTCATGTAAGTCCAGAATGTAGGAAAACAGGCATCATGAATTTCATAACAGATTCAAACAAAAACTGAAAACGTGTTAACATCCGATTACTTGCAGCAAAATAGGGTGCAGTATATTTGCTAATGAACTAAAAACTGAAGTTGAAAATGGTGTCCGAAGTACACTTGCCTGACTATCCACTCCAGCTACCTCAAAGTTCTTCCCTCCTTCTTCGCTCCTTATTCTTCCTCGGCGCTAGAAACTCCCACTCATTTCTCAGAGCCCGGTATATAAAGAGGAGGGAGTAGGTGGGGTAAGTTGAGGTAAGTTACCTACTTGGTACTTGCCTCCAGTGATTTGGTGGGAGTAGCAGGTTAGTTTACTTACCTCAGTACTTCTACTCAGGGTGTGATGAGGTGGTTTACCTACCTCATTTGGTCAAGTCTTAGTTGGATCCTAACTAAATAATAAAGTTGCTTTTGTCTTTAGTCACCGGTTAATTTCTTCAAAATCCGGTCAACCTCCTTAAATTCGTTCAACGTCTCCAATTCCTGTCAGCTTCTTATTATTCACTCCTTCCATTACCCTCTCATCAACTTCGGGTTGATTCTCCTTGCACCCAAAATTCCACTCCGGCTTTACCAACACCCAAGGCGGGACTTGATTTCAGCTTAAGTGAAAGGCCGGATAGCTTTTACACTAAGGGAGGACGGACTTCTTTTTTCTTCACACAAAAGCCACTCCGGTCATCAGGCCACTTCGGCCTCATCAACACACAAAACCACTCCGGTCATTTCATGAAGTGCTCTGGCCTTCGGTGGCTTCAAGAGACCAAAAAGGCAACTCCGGTCTCCAAGTGGCGCAAACCACTTCTGGTCCGTAAATTACTCCGGCATCCTGGGACGCAAAATCATTCCTCCTTTCATGAATCACTCCGGCCTCATGAAATCACTCCAGATTTCATCCTTATCACAATACCCTAGTATTAAGTTGGGATATTTTCTTCCGATTTTTAGGCTTTTTTGATTTTGGGATCTCATAATTCTCCCCCACTTAAAGAAATTTTGTCCTCGAAATTAGAAAAATGCCTCATTCTATTTCGCACTAAACCTCAATGTTGAGCATTTTCTTTGGCCATTAACTTAAACCTCTTTATATGCTCAGGTTCATCACTCTTCCGCTGCGTGCTCTGGTCAATCAGTTAGCTTTGGTTTGTTCAATTTCATCTTACCGCCACTATTACAGCCTAGCATTTTGATCCTTTTAGCCAAAATCCCACGTGAAATTCATGATACAATTAGATGTTAAAAGTAGGATACCTTACTTCTTCATTTTCACGCCATATTCTCTTTCGAACATCTCAGCCATGTGATAACCTTGACACGAATTGATTCTAGAATATCCATTCATCATAAATATCTCTCATGGATCCTCATAAAATTATCAGACCAGAATTATCTTTCAAGTGATTCTGTGCACATCCATTTGGAGACTTCTGACATCGACTCTTAATCTTAGTATCTCCTCCATCAAATATATTAAGATCGATTCTAAATTTCGTTCAAGGGATCATTCTTATGTCCTCAGAGGTTTTATCACAAAATTCCAATTACAGGTGGGGCAATTCCGTCCCACGGATGTCTCCCCCACTTTGGTGATTACTTATTATTACTGATTAACAAAATCCATAAAGCATACATATGTCTATACAATCAAGAAACAAATCAAAATTTTGTGATTAAGAGAATACCTTCCTCTGCCTTCGGGGTGTCTCTGGGCCTTGTACTGCTGCCATAATACTTAGACTTCTTTTTCTTTTGATTGTTTAGTAATGGGCAATCCTTTACCAGGTGACCTAACTTTCCACATCTATAGCATGCTCCTATTGCTTTATAACAAGTTCTTCCCAGGTGCTTCTTCCTACAATATGCACATTTAGCAGTTGACGTTGGCAAATTAGTTACTGACAAAACTTCGGTAGTGCTCTTCCCCGCATCCACCATTTTTGCCTTCTTGGATGACTCAGGTGGTTCTATATGTGAGTTCCTACTAGGATCTTTCAAACTAGCAGCCCTCTTTGTAGAAAATTTTTGCGTCTCTAACTCTTCCTCGAGTACTGAAGCCCTTTCTAGGATCTCAGTATAAGTTTGAAACTCCTGGATCACTAACTCGTTATCGGAACATTGGGTAACTATAAGTACTTTCTTCAACTTCCTAACCCATATTTCTACATTCGGCGGATCTGCTTCTCAATCAAGGGGAGTACTAGTACTACCCTGGCCATATCTTCTCCTCCTTTCATTAGCCATCCTAAAATCAAGACAGGTCCAACATTGAAATCCTAAAAGTCAGTTAGAGAAAAGCAAATATTCATCAGTTTTTGTGAAATTCAAACTTAGCCAAGGAGTCAACTTCTTAAAGGTCCTAATCACCTAGGTTACCTAGACTTAATCCTATGAAGATTTAGTAGAAAGATTCAAACCTATGCTTCCGCTTTTCGATCAATCAATTCTTAAGGCATCTTAACTCTCTGATACCAATTGTGACGGAATGGATTTTTTTTTTTGTTCTCAAAGCTTCCGTCAAACAGAAACACAATTGAAAACCCAGACTAAACCAATTAGGTGTAACACAAGATCACAGATGCCATCTAGGACCCATACACTTTTAACCATAATAAATATAGCGGAAGTTTTTCTAACATTAGCGTAAGCATTCATATTCATTCCAAAATATTCATTTCCAAGTACATAGCGAAAATGTTTAACCATAAAAGTCCATCAAGTCATTACAATAATATTTCTCCAAAATAAGCTTCCGAGGTCTTTAATCCTTCAGACAAGCCCTAGTCACTCCAACTCATCAGACACAAGCTCTAAAGCTTCATCTGTAGGGGAAAAAACATAAAACAGTGAGCCGAGGCCCAGCAAAGTACATGCATATGAGTAGTAAAACGATGATGCAGAATGGTCATGTGACTGTGCATAAACAGATCGTTTAATCAGAATGCAGTCTAAGAAAAATAGAGAAAACATACTTCGACAGTACTATATTTCAGAATACGGTAATCGGTACAGTAAACAGTAAACAGTAACATAACATATCGGTAATCGGTACGATAAACGGTGAACAGAACATATCATATCGGTAACAGTATTTCATATTCAATAATCGGTACTTCATATTCTGTAACTGGTACAGTAACATAACAAATCAGTAAAACAGTAAACGATACTTTATATCATATCGGCACAGACCCTGCCAGTATACCCTACGAGCTGAGGGGGCGAATAATCGAGGATAGATTGTGTTCACTCCACACAATCTAAGGCCGGTAACTGTCATGTGGGTATCCCATCTCACGGGATCGGTACGGTATCCACCCGAAGGTAGGCCGGTAACGGTATCCCTCACGGGATCGGTACGGTATGCCACCCGAAGGTAGGCCGGTAATGGTATCCCTCACGGGATCGGTACGGTATGCCACCCGAAGGTAGGCCAGTAACAGAAGTATTCCATCTCGAGGGATCAGAACAGAGTGCCTCCCGAAGGCAGGCCAATAACAGAAGTATCCCATCTTGAGGGATCAGAACAGAGTGCTACTCGAAGGTAGGCCGGTAACAGAAGTATCCCATCTCGAGGGATCAGAACAGAGCGCCTGCCGAAGGTAGGCCGGTAACAGGAGTATCCCATCTCGATGGATCAGAACAGGGTGCCACCCGAAGGTAGGCCGATAACAGAATCCCCCTGTCCGTAATGCCCCGAGGGCAGGGCGGACCACAAATAACTCCATGGACAGAGTTATCCTCGATTACCACCGAGAAGTCCTAAGGCATGCCGGAGAACCTATCTGGGCTGTAGTCAGTCCCGGGTCCTAAAATAACTGTAACAAAAATCATTTCTTTATCGAAAATTCCTTTTTAAAATCAAACTTTTCGTAATATATCTTTAGCTATCTTACATGAAAATTCCCTTAGTACGATCGGCACATACTTTCAGAAACAATTATACTTGGGGCCGGTTAGATTTTGTCAAGGAAGGGCCGGAGCCGGTTTCATTTTCAATACAAAATGCCGAAGTTCCTTTTTTTGACAGAAATAGGAGTTCAAAAGCCGGAGTTCTTTTCACGTTAGGGACGGAGCTCTTAAAGCCGAAGTTCATTTTTCATTAAAGACGAAACTCTTTTCCAAAAGCCGAAGTTAACTCTTTACTAAGGACGGAGTTCAAAGCCGAAGTTCATTTTCATTAAAGACGGAGTTCTTTTTCAAAAGCCGGAGTTACTTCTTTATTAAGGACGGAGCTCTTTTCGTGAACAAAATCGGAGTTCATTTTACCTTTAAAAGTCGGAATTCTTTTCTTAAAAGACGAAGTGCTTTTTTTTTGAAAAGCCAGAGTTACTTCTTTATTAAGGACGGAGCTCTTTTCGTATACAAAACCGGAGTTCATTTTACCTTTAAAAGCCGGAGTTCTTTTCTAAAAAGACGGAGTGCTTTTTCTGAAAAGCTGGAGTTACTTCTTTGTTAAAGACGGAGCTCTTTTCGTGTACGAAATCAGAGTTCATTTTACCTTTAAAAGCCGGAGTTCTTTTCTTAAAAGACGGAGTGCTTTCTCTGAAAAGCCGGAGCTCATTACAATCCAAAGTTCATTTTTTTCTTAAAGGGTGGAGTACTTTTAAAAGACGAATTCTCATAAATTCGGAGTTCTTTTTAACAACAAAGCCAGGGTTCTTTTTATTAACAAAAGCCGGAGTTCTTTTTATTAACAAAAGCCGAAGTTCTTTTTATCAACAAAGCCGGAGTTCTTTCGTTCATAAAACACTGGAGTGCGTGAACTCAAAAGGCCGAAGTTCATTCTTTCATGAAGGTTGGAGTTCTTTTTAAAAGCTGGAGTTCTTTTTACTAACACAGGACGGGGTGCTTTTTAATGAAAGCCAGAGTACATTTAAAAGTTGAAGTTCATTTTACATTGAGGGACGGAGCTCATTTTACTATCATGACAAAGTGCATTTTCATTAAAAGGGACGGAGCTCATTTTAAAGGACGGAGCTCATTTCTCAAAGACGGATTTCATTTTCTATTACGAAGCCGGAGTTCTTTCTTTCATTGCGTAAACTCAAAGCCAGAGTTCATGAAATCCGGAGTTCATTTAAAAGAGGGAGTTCTTTTTCTAAAACGGACAGAGTTCATTTTCAGTTTTATTTCAAAGTCAGAATTGCAAGCCGGAATTCATTTTCAATTTCAATTCAAAGTCAGAACCACAAGCTGGAGTTCATTTTCAGTTTCAGTTCAAAGTCAGAATACAAGCCGGAGTTCATTAAAGCCGGAGTTCCTTTTCAATACAAAGCTGTAGTTTATTTTTGATTGAGGCCGGAGTCCATTTTTCAGTACAAATCCAGTTTCATATTACATGCCAAATGCCGCTTTCGTTTTACATGCAAAATGCCGGTTCGTTTCCCATGTCAAATGCCAGTTGTAACGTTTGGTCCGAATTTCATGTAAGTCCAGAATGTAGGAAAATAGGCGTCATGAATTTCATAACAGATTCAAACAAAAACTGAAAACATTTTAACGTCCGATTACTTGCAGCAAAACAGGGTGCAGTATATTTGCTAATGAACTAAAAACTGAAGTTGAAAATGGCATCCGAAGTACACTTGCCTGACTATCCACTCCAGCTACCTCAAAGTTCTTCCCTCCTTCTTCGCTCCTTATTCTTCCTCGGCGCTAGAAACTCCCACTCATTTCTCAGAGCCCGGTATATAAAGAGGAGGGAGTAGGTGGGGTAAGTTGAGGTAAGTTACCTACTTGGTACTTGCCTCCAGTGATTTGGTGGGAGTAGCAGGTTAGTTTACTTACCTCAGTACTTCTACTCAGGGTGTGATGAGGTAGTTTACCAACCTCATTTGGTCAAGTCTTAGTTGGATCCTAACTAAATAATAAAGTTGCTTTTGTCTTTAGTCACCGGTTAATTTCTTCAAAATCCGGTTAACCTCCTTAAATTCGGTCAACGTCTCCAATTCCTGTTAGCTTCTTATTATTCACTCCTTCCATTACCCTCTCATCAACTTCGGGTTGATTCTCCTTGCACCCAAAAGTCCACTCCGGCTTTACCAACACACAAGGCGGGACTTGCTTTTAGCTTAAGTGAAAGGCCGGACTGCTTTTACACTAAGGGAGGACGGACTTCTTTTTCTTCACACAAAAGCCACTCCGGTCATCAGGCCACTTCGGCCTCATCAACACACAAAACCACTCCGGTCATTTCATGAAGTGCTCTGGCCTTCGGTGGCTTCAAGAGACCAAAAAGGCAACTCCGGTCTCCAAGTGGCGCAAACCACTTCTGGTCCGTAAATCACTCCGGCATCCTGGGACACAAAATCATTCCTCCTTTCATGAATCACTCCGGCCTTATGAAATCACTCCAGATTTCATCCTTATCACAATACCCTGGTATTAAGTTGGGATATTTTCTTCCGATTTTTAGGCTTTTTTTATTTTGGGATCTCACACGATTATTATCTTTCCTTCAGATTTAAGTCTTTTCACAAGTCAATTTGGATTCATGGATAATATAATACATAGGAAGGATTAGAATTCCTTTCCACATTAGGCAATTATCACTTTGGGGGCCTGTAGGATGCATTTTCTTAACAAACGAAGCACAAACATATATTTTCAGAGCTTACAATTAGTCATATACAATTAGACATAAATTTTATAACAACTAGGTGGGATGGAAGCATGCAAAATTCACACTTATTCTTAGATGAATAGTAACAGGGCCATTTTAGAGCATCCGGACATCGCAAATAAGTCAATACTTGTGAAATCGAATGTCTGGCCGAGGTATATGCATAATTAGGACTTGATAATCCATGATTTGGGGTCAATTAAACATATAATCGAAGGAAAAATGGGGAATCCTGAGCTGGGCATGGGTTAGGGTTTGGCAAAGTAAAACCGAGCCAATCAAAAGGTGCTTCAGGCATTAAACCATAAAAATTTTAGGTACTAATCATGGGTCACATATTTTTTATAATTTAGGTAGGTATCGAAATGATAATACCTAATAAAAAATGAATAAAATCAAAAAAGGAGATAAAAAGGGTATGGGAGCACTTGTCTCAACTCGATCTATAATTTCTCCGACTAGTTTGAAGTCAGAATTGAACTCAAGAGCCTTCATTTGGTCGTTTCCGTCTCTTCTTCCTCCCCCTCTCTCTCTATCCGTGCCTTCTTGTGAGGTTCAGAAATCAAAAAGGCTTAATATTAAAACAAAATATTCTACTTAAAACTAGAGTATTTTGATCTCAACTTAAAACCAGAGTGTTTTGATAAGAATGAAATCCGGAGTAAAGTGTACGGACAAAATCCGGAGTAATTATCACAGTTTACAATTTGGAGTGTTTCGACATAAGGGTTGAAGTGGCCTTGTGTCTCTTGAAGCGGAAATGGCTTTACGCCGCTTGAAGGCCAGACCACTTCATAGAAGTGCAAGAGGCCGAAGTGAATAATAAAACGTTGATCGGATTTAAAGGTGTTGACCGGATTTGAAAGTGTTGACCGAATTCGAAGGTGTTGACCGGATTTTGAAGATGATGACTGGATTTAAAGGTATTGATCGGTTGGCCAATTTTGAATAGAATATTGAGCAGCCGAAATTGACTACCAAATTCAGGAATAAATTAAGGACAAACTAAAGATGGGGACCAACTTTGCCGATTGGTTAGAACCCAACAAGATCCCAACTGAATAGAGTAAGTGAACTACCCCGTTGACCGTCAGAGAAGAAGTACCAAGTAGGTGACTTACCATACTTACTTCTACCTAATCACTGAACGGGAGTACCGAGTAGGTAACTTACCCCCACCTACTCCACCAAACCCCTCCTTTTTATATACTAGGCTTCGGTTGAAGAGGCGAGTGTGAGTGCGGGCAAGTGAAAGCAGTAAGGAGCGAAGAAGGAAGGAGATCCTAAAGTCAGCCAGAGTGGGCAGTTAGGCAAGTGTACTTCGGACGTCATTATTTTACGAGTGTACCCCCCTGTTTTTAAGTTCATGATTTCATGCTCTGTTGTAACTTCGGAATATTACAAGTGTACTGGACGATCATTCTTTTTAAGTTTGTGAGCCCAGATTTTAAAGTTCATGCTTAGCACATATATTTCCGTCTCCAAAGTTCCAGCTTTAAAAGAAATTGCCAGTTTTCCCTTCCGATTTAGATTAAATACACATCGTTCCAATTACCGTCTGATAAACCGTATCCTAGTTTGAATTCATACTTTCTGCCTTATGTCCTTTGCCTTCTGCTAAACTCATAAGCTAGAGTACATGAAAATGAAAAAGTAGACCGGCTTGTGTGTCACTTACCCAAATTTGAAGCCGACCTTGTGTTTTGAAACCGGCACCTGTGTTGACAATTTGGATCCGACATTTGCATGAAGTGAATTTGAGATCGGCCTTATATTATAAATTGAAACCGGTATTTATAAAGTAAATTTAAAACCGGCCTTTGAGTATGAAATCAAGTTCGGCCCCTTTGCATGTTAAAATTGGAAACAAGTCCTTACATGTTTGAAATCAGAACCAGCTTGCATGTTGAAATCAGAACAGACCTTTGCATGTTGAAACAGGAAACCAGCCTTGATTTGTAAAATGACGGATATATTTTAAAACTGGCTTTTTTGAAAACCAACTTTGATTTTGAAACCGGACTTGATTTGAAACCAGCATTGGGTCACAAATTTGAAATCGGCATTTGTCATATAATCTTGAAACCGGCTTTATAATGTGGCGTATGAGTTCTATGAATTGAAACCGGCCTAAAATATATGATTTTTGTACCGACCTTAAGATATCTATACACAATCTTTGAAGGATTAATAGTGATATTTCTCACTGATACTGAAAATGACTTTTAGTAAATGACAAGAAGAAAATGTTTCTGTTTCTGTTATTGTGGACCCAGGACTGATATGCGGTCAGGTTAGGTTATCCGGTATGCCTTAAAATGTTATGGTGGTAATCAAGGATAACTCTGTCCATGGAGTTATATGTGGTCCGCCCCTCCTCAGCGCATTATAATAGGAGGGTAGCTTCTATTCTGTTCTGGCTGGTGCTCCGTTGGATTGGGGAAGGATCTCGTGAGGTGGGATCATCTGTTCTTTTCTATTTATTGCCGTTGATTGTGAGGAGATGTACACAATCTATACTCGATTATTCGCCCCCTCCGCTAGTAGGGTCTACTAGTAGGGTCTTTACTGACAAAGATGAGATTTCTGTAAAATATGGAGGTAAGATCGACTTCTACTTTCTGAAACATGAGTACAATGATTTCTGATTTTCGAAGCTTGATCATTTCTATTTTTACGTCTATATCGTAATTCTGCTATAAACCACTTCCTGAAGATTTCTGTAAAATAGGGAATTTATATCTTCATGTTCAACGGTATCTGTTTTATTGAGTTTTGTTCTGCATATATATTTTACTACATACCTGCATGTACCTTACCAGGTCTCGACTCATTATTTTACTGTTTTTCCTCCTTTAGAGGAGACTATAGAGTTTGTGTCTGACGAGAAAGACTAGAGTTCAATCTAAAGGATTCCTGAAGATTTAAAACACTTTTGAAGTTATTACGGAGGAAGCAATCTTGGTAAAATATATATACGAATTTGTAATTGGACCATTATGCCTATGTATGCATGAATAAGTTTTTGGGTATGAAAATGAATGCTTGGGCAGATTTTTAGATCGACTTCCGCTACTTATTTTTATAGACATGTTATATGAGTCCTAGATGGCATCTGTGATCCTGTGTTTTCATGTTATGTTCTAACTAGATTAGTTGTGTGCATGTATTGAGTTACGGTACATGCTATTTATTTCTGTCCTGACTAACGGAATTAAAAAAAAATATATGTTCCGTTACAATTGGTATTAGATAAATAAGATGCCTTAGGATTTGATCGACCGAGAAGCAGAGGTATAGGTTTGAATCTTTGTACTGAATTTCCGTTGGAATAGGTCAGGGTAACTAAGGTGACTAATACCCTTAAGAAATTGGTCCCTAGGCTAAGTTCGAATTTCATGGAAATAATGGATACTTTCCTTTCCTTCAATTGACCTTTTTGGGATTTCAATGTTATGCCTGTCTTGATTTCAGGATGGCTAATGAAAGGGAAAGAAGAGATGGCCGGGGTGGTACTAGTATCCCCCATGATCAAGAAGCTGAGTATGTGACCTTGCTAAAAAGGGTGGCGCATGTTGTAGAGAAGATGGAGCAGCGTCATGTGGACCTGGTTATTGCACCACAACCAATTCCAGCTATGTACGAGAGGCTTAAGGCAGAGATGGTGCCTGAAGTTTTAGGGGAAGCAGATCCACTAAAGGCAGAAAAATGGATTAGAAGATTGAAGAAAATACTTACCGTTATCCAATGTTCTGATAGTGAAAGAGTTACCTTTACAACTTATAAATTGGAAAAAGAGGCCGATGATTGGTGGGCTGGGAAGAAAAAAGCAATGGGATGGTTGGATGAGGAAATTTCTTAGAAGACGTTTGAGGAGGCTTTCTGGAAAGAGTATATTCCCAATAAACTTCAGAATTGGAGGGAAAGAGCCCTTATGGAACTTAGGCAAGGGAGTCGCACCGTAGCGGAGTATGGAGCAAGGTTCATCGAATTGTCTCATCATGTACCTTTCATTGGTAAAGATCAATCAAGGATGACCAAGAAGTTCCTGCAAGGGTTAAATGATGAGATTAGGAATCAATTAGTGACCCAGGAGTTTCAGGCTTATACTGATGTCCTAGATAGGGCCTTGGTACTCGAGAAGGAGTTAGAGACACAAAAATTACTTACAAAAAGAGTAGCTAGATGGGCAAGTCCTGGTAGGAGATCAAATGTAGAACTGCTTGAGTCATCCAAGAAAGTAAGAATGGTAGATGTGGGGAAGAGCACTACCAAAGCTTTATTGGTCATTAGTTCAACTGCTACGTGCGCATATTGTAGAAAGAAGCACACAGGGAAACCTTGTTATAAAGCCATAGGAGCATACTATAATTGTGGAAAGTTGGGCCACCTGATAAAAGATGGCCTATTACTAAAGGGACGAAAGAAAAGAAGTCGGTTGTTGTGGCTAGAGTATTGCGATAACAGTGCAAGGCCAAAGACAACCCAGAGGTGGATGAATGTATTTTCTTAATCATGAAATTTTGATTTTGTTATGTGTTTCCTATTCGCCAAAAAAAAATTTTGGAACTGTTTCCTGATTGTATGGATATATGTATGCTTTGTGGATTTTGTGAGATTTAGGAACTGTAGCATAGATGAGTATACAGTTGGAAGAAAGAATGCTTGATTCATTTGGTCGGCATAGCAAATAAGTAGAGCTGATGGTTTGGGGTTGATTTTGAGGAAATGCAAACCTCTAGAGTTGAAATAATACTCAAGGACGTTGGTAAACGATGGAGTACCCCGTAATTAGGTTATGAAATTCTGAGTAAGAGGTAAGGTTAAATGAGTTAAGAATAGGCGTTCAGCCTAATTAGAAATAGGATTGCCCTTTTTAAGTCAATAGATGACTGTTCAAGAATCTGGCTATGAAGGTTTTGAGGAGCGTATGTATGACCAAACTAATCTCTTGTAATGAGCAGTTTAAAGGAAATTGAATTTGGCATTAGTCTCTAAGGAATTGTGTGGAATTAAAAAAGAGTATCAACTAGACACTGTTGATGAAGCCGTAGAACCTTCTAATAGTAGGACTTGTCAATGAAGTTAAATGATATGCTTATGGGGAAGATTGGGATATTGTTAGTCTATACTAATGGGCAATCACCCATAAGCAACGTGGAAAAATGCATCCGTAGGGCGAAATTGCTCCACCCATAGTTAAAATTTTGTGATGAGATCTCGGAGGATTTAGGAATGATCCCTTGAAAGAAATTTAAGGTCTTATGAAATTAATAGTTAGAGGTTGGTATTGGTGGATCTCAATATATTCGAGCGGAAGAGAATACAAAGATCAATAGTTGAAGTCAGAAGTCTCCATTTGGAAGTACGAAGAATCACTTGGAAGATAATTTTGATCTGATAATTTTAAGAATTATGAAGATGAACTTTCCTGTGTCGCTTGTAAATTGATACTCTTGAGATAAGTAGGAGAGGAATCCCTTATCAGAGTTATTTTTCATTGATTGAAATTGGTAATCGATCACCCATAGTGATTCCCAATGAGGTGTTTGGGTTAAATTAGTTGGTTCATTAGTGTGCCAATAAGGTCTTAAAGCTGTTAGGTGTAGGGCTATCGAATTGAACAATAAATCAGAAGCCACATTGAACCCGTGGCAACCATATGAATTGCAGTTTCTGATCTTGCTACGAGTTAAGGGTTTGTGAAAGATGTTTTCCCTCAGTATATGGATTTGGAGATTTTAAGGCTGTTAAGTGTTAGGGTCTCGAGGTCTTAAGCTATGGCCTGAGAATGTGCCGAATCCGTAGAGACTGTTATAGCTAGAACTTCATATTCTATCGTGAATTAAGGACCTATGAGAAACAATTCTGGGGCATGGATATCTTAGAATCAGTCTAAATCAAGATCATCTCATAGGTTGGATGTTCGGAAGGAAAAAATGACATAAAATCTAATTGTACCTTGAATTTTATGTTGGGATTTTGGCTGAGCTAAGTAAAAGAACCAAAATAATAGTGACGGTAAGATATAATCAAACGAATCAAAGCTAACTAATTGATCAGAGAGCGCAGCGGAAGAGTGATGAAGTTGTGCATGTACAAGGTTGAGGTTAATGTCCAAAGTGAATACTCAATATTGAGGTATTTCGCTAATTTCAATGATGAAATTCCTTTAAGTGCGGGAGAATTGTGAGGTTCAAAAATAAAAAAGGCTTAAAATTGAAATAAAATATTCTACTTAAAACTAGAGTATTTTGATCTCAACTTAAAACCGGAGTGTTTTGATAAGGATAAAAGTGTACGAATAAAATCCAGAGTAATTATTACAGTTTACAATTCGGAGTGTTTCGGCTTAAGGGTTGGAGTGGCCTTGTGTCTCTTGAAGCCAAAATGGCTTTACGCCACTTCAAGGCAAGACCACTTCATGGAAGGGCAACAGGCCGGAGTGAATAATAAAATATTGACCGGATTTGAAAGTGTTGACCGGATTTGAAAGTGTTGATCGGATTTGAAGATGTTGACCGGATTTGAAAGTGTTGACCAGATTTTGAAGATGTTGACCGAATTTGAAGATGTTGACCAGATTTAAAGGTGTTGACCGTATTTGAAAGTATTGATCGAATTTAAAGATGTGGACTGAATTTGAAATGTTGACCGATTTAAAGGTGTTGACCGGATTTGAAAGTGTTCACCAGATTTGAAGGTTTTGACCGATTTGAAAGTGTTGACCGGATTTAAAGGTGTTGATCGGATTTGAAAGTGTTGACCGAATTTGAAGGTGTTGACCAGATTTTGAAGATGTTGACCGGATTTGAAGGTGTTGACCGATTGGCCGATTTTGAAGAGAATATTAACCAGCCGAAATTGACTACCGAATTCAGGAATAAATTAAGGACAAGCTAAAGACAATGACCAACTTTTCCGATTGGTTAGAACCCAACTAGATCCCAACTAAATAGAGTAAATAAACTACCCCATTAACCATCTGAGAAGAAGTACCAAGTAGGTGACTCACCTTACTTACTTCCACCTAATCACTGCAAAGAAGTACCAAAGTGAATAACTTAACCTACTTACTCCCACCTACCATCTGAAAAAAGGTACCGAAGCAAGTGACTTACCCCACTTACTCCACCTAACCCCTCCTCTATAAATACTCAGCTTCGACCAAGGAAGCTGGTATGAGCAACCAGCGAGAAGAACAGTAAGGAGTAGAGGAGAGAAAGCTTTTAGTTGGTAAGGGTGGACAAACGACTGTCAGGCAAGTGTACTTCGAACGTTACTCTTTTGTTTTTAAGAAAAACTACAAGCGTTTTCCTTCAGATTTAAATTAAATGCTAAATTGTGTTTCTAAGTTCATACTTATATTCATGGTTAATGCATGTTTTCAGTTCCGAACTAGAGTTATAAATTTTGAAACCGGCCTTCAATGTAATTAAACTCGACTTTTGCATGTAAATTGAACTCGATTTTTAGGTGAAGCATGAAACCAGCCTTCAATAATTAAACTCGGTTTTTGCATGTAAATTGAACTCGGTTATTAGGTGAAGCATGAAACCGGCCTTCAATGTGATTAAACTCGATTTTTGCATGTAAATTGAACTCGATTTTTAGGTGAAGCATGAAACCCACCTTGCATGTAATTGAACTAGGTCTTGCATGTAATTAAACTTGGTCTTGCATGTTGAAATCGGAAACCGGCCTTTGCATGTTTGAAATCGGAATCGACTTGCATGTTGGAATCGGAAACCAGCCCTTGCATGTTTGAAATCGGAACCAGCTTGCATATTGAAATTGCAACCAACCTTGGCATGTTGAAATAGGAAACCGGCGTTGATTTGTAAAATGACGAATATATTTGGAAACTGGCTTTGACTTGTAAAAATGATAGATATGTTTTGAAAACCAGCTTTGATTTTGAAACCGGCCTTGATTTGAAACCGGCCTTGTATCACAAATTTGAAACCGGCATTTGTAATATAATGTTGAAACTGGCTTTATAATGTGGCATATGAGTTCTATGATTTGAAACCGGCTTGAACTATATGAGTTTTGAACCGGCCTTAAGATATCTGTACACAATCTCTGAAGGATAAATAGTGTTGTTTCTGACTGATATTGAAAATGCCTTTCAGTAAACGATAAGAAGAAAATATTTCTGTTTCTATTTTTGTGGACCCAGGACTACTATGCAGTCAGATTAGGTTCTCCGGCATGCCTTAGAATGTTATCGTGATAATCGGGGATAACTCTATCCATGGAGTGATATGTGGCCCACCCCTCCTCAGGGCTTTATAATAGGAGGGTAGCTTCTATTCTATTCTGGCCGGCACCCCCTTGGATTGGGATAGGATCTCGTGAAGTGGGATAATCTGCTCTGTTCTATCTATTGCCGTTGATTGTGGGGAGATGTATACAATCTATTCTTGATTGTTCGCCCCTTCCACTAGTAGGGTCCTTTACTAATAAAGATGAGATTTCTGTAAAATATGGATGTAAGACCGACTTCTACTTCCTAAAATATGAGTACACTGATTTCTGATTTTCGAAGCTTGGTTGTTTCTATTTTTATGTCTGCAACAAAATTCTGCTCTAAACCACTTCCATATGGCATTTGTATCTTTATGTTCACAGTAATTGTTTTACCGAGTTCCGTTTTGTATACAAGTTTTACTGCATACTTGCATGTACCTTTCTGGGCCTCGGCTCATTGTTTTACTGTTTTCCCCCCTCCAGAGGAGGCTATAGAGCATGAACCTAACGAGAAAGACTAGAGTTCAATCTAAAGTATTCCTGAAAATTTAGAGCGCCTTTGAAGTTATCACAAAGGAAGCAGTCTTGATAGAATATATATACCAAATTGTAATTGGACCATTACACATATGTACGCATGAATGAGTTTTTGGGTATGAATATGAATGTTTCGGTAGATTTTTAGATAAGCTTCCGCTACATATTTTTATAGATATCTTATATGGATCCTAGATGGTATCTGTGATCCTGTATTTGTGTTATGATAGTTGTATGTATTTATTGAGGTACGGTACAAGCTGTTTATTTCTGTCCTGACTGACGGAATCATTTAAGGAAAAAAAAAATATCTGTTCCGTCACATGAACCATGGGCAGATTTCAATTCTGGGGTTAATGAAATGCCGTATTTTGATTTGGGAGTCAGAATCATATTCAAGGTATTGAAGTTATGGGATTATGAGGCGAGAAGTCCATGTGATTTTGCTTCAAGATTTTTAGAACAATGAGGATTGTGGGAGTTTAAATAATTATGGGTTAGCTTCTGAGAACGTCCCACTCATCTTGAGTTTGGATAATGCGTGCGAGTCAAATATGTTGACTCGTTAGTATGCCTATGGGATAATAAGTTTGCTGAATATTAGGTTACAAGACCTAGGAGGTAATTAGAGGTTGTGCTAAATTTTTGGGGTGATTATTTTGATTGCAAATTATGAGTTAATTGTGACCTAAGGATTAAAGAATTTACCTTGGTTGTGTTGATATCTTTGAGATTTTCTTGGTTCTAAAATTGTTGTATGGCCTAGATATTTGATGTGTATCATTGGATAAGGATTGCAATTGATTTTAAGGTACAAGTTAATGATCAATCAGAGTTGCACAGTAAAAGCATGTGGGCCCTTGGGTTAGAACTTTAGGATGAGAATAAGGTCTTAAGCAGAAGATTCATCTCAAGGCATAGGAGGCATTAGGATAAGAGCCTATAGGTTCGTTGGGATTCTACATTAAATCCGAGGGTTAACTAATAATTAGGCTTACCTTTGAATTTGGAAGGATTATCGTAATATCTCTCAGGTACCGATGAATAAAGAGGTAGGATACGATCAGATCTAAAAAATGCTGAAAATTAGAAAATTTGCTTTATAGAAAGATTTTAATCTCAATTTTTGATGAGAGCCATTAGATATTAAGGATCAGAATGAGGCAAATAATCGCCTTTCCAAGGTAGTGATTTAGGAGTGCATAGGCATAATCTGAATGGTCTATTTCTCTATTGTTAAGTATTGAAGTTCGTTAAATTTTGAGGACGAAATTTTTATAAGTGTGGGAGAGTTGTAAGGTACTGGTTTTCCGAACATGGTATATTCGAGTAATAAGTTGGAATAAGTGAATTGAGGTTATAAGTCTCAGGAGGAATCAGATTTTAAGATCAAAGACTCGGAATCGGTGGAATTGAAAACCTTAGTTATAATCTTGAAATATAAGTCCGAAAATATAATTTGAATTTTTAATGACAATAATCTTGGGGTATTGAATTAATTTAACCTTAATTAGGCTCGAGGTATGTGGAGGGATGCGTTTTGGGTCAAAAATAAGGCGGCAATGCCGGGTGGACTGCCGGGCACGCAGCCCAGCAGGCTAGCACGTGCCGAGCGCTCGAGCGCCAAGCGAGTGCCATTTTCTTGAGCAAGCGCCCTCGCCACGCACCATGGACCATGCGAGTCCGTGTGGCAGCCGCGTGCAGTTTCGTCTTTTAAAACACTAAACGCGTTTTTAGGGGAAGGAAAGAAGAATGTTTAAGTAGAGAGAGAGGGAGAAGTAACCAACTGGAGGCCTTCAGGGTGTATTCCGGCTTCGAGCTAGTAGGAGAAATCGTAGAGCACGTCGAGGCAAGTACATCTATACCATTTTTCATCCATTTTTGTTGAATTTTGTTCGATCCCCTTCGAGTATTTTGTCCTGATACCCGACCCTATATATATCATTGTGATGCTTATAGTCTAATTATGCATATATGTGAAATTCGTCGTCCAATTTATTATTTTCCCACCGTTTTTCATGTCTGAAACCCTTGCCCACGTGCATAAACTGTTCATGCCGATCGGGTGGATCTCAACCCCCGATTTTTGGGGCTTTTACATAAATTGAAGTTAGAATTCCATTGTACACACCCTAGGCAAGTTAATTTGTCGATCGAATACCCGATTTGGTGGAGTTATGTGAGTTTCCGTTCGTGAAACCCTAACCCCGTGCCTATGTGGTTTCGGGTTGCAATTTTTGGGCTTTTGATTTATTTGGGACTAGAATATGATTATGCAAGACTTGGGTAAATTAATTCACTGATTGGGTATCTGAATTTGTTGAATTTGGTAGAATTTCGTTCGTAAAACCCTTAACCCATGCCCGGACACCGTTTGAGCTTCGATTTGGGGTTTAATGTATAAATTGACTTGGGATATTTGTTGCCCACTCCTTGGGTTAGATAAATTACCTGTTGAATGTCCGAAATTTTGAGAATTAGACGGTATGTGCGCCGGGTACTGTTCACGGTACTGTTCTTGCTGCGGGTACTATTCACCCAAAGCTTTTTGATGAATTTTGCTCAATTTTGCATTGTGTAATTGTTAATCAAGTTGCATATATATTTACATATGTTTAATTGTAACCCTAGAAAATATAATTGTTAACTAATTGTGAAGGATTATGACCCAGAAGTTCCTAAAGCTATAATTGCCTTTCAGTGGTAAGCATCCTTACTCTTCTCTATGTTTATGAAATTTGTTTATGTAATTTAAGTCATGAGAAGATTTAAATCCGAAAGAAAGATAATAGTCATACGTGTGATCGACGGGGAGTCCACAATGTAATATATAATATGTGACATAGAATTTTGACTCTCCTGAGTAGAGAAAATGTGAATCAGAATGGATATGGTGGACTTCTCCTCAAAGGAAAGATTAATCTTGAAACTAGGACCATAGACTCATGTTTATTGGGTGGTACCCTCTAACTTTTCATGTACATCATGGTAGGAACCGAAGGAATACTCCGGCCACTCATGGGGGTGGATAATGTTCGTGGTATGCCTTAGGATACTACTATGGAAGAACGGGGATTACCCTGGTCCCCGGGGGATATGAGGTGAATTATTATGGCTGAATGCTGTACGCCTGAAATGTAGCCATGAGTTTTAGATTGTATAGCGGACACATTCCCTTCCTTGTTCTCTCGCATCATTAGCCAATACGACTTACTGACTTAGGTCTACAAAGACAAATAATTAAGTGTAAATCATAATCAAAAAGGAAAAGTAAAGCATATACCAAAGCATACCCAATCATATCCCTGTTAAATGTATCTTCCTCATGCTTATGCCTTTCTTGTTTATCCTAGTCTATATTGATTATCGTTTGGTTATGATTTACTTGCGGGGCTTTTTAGCTCACTATTACTTCTCTTTGTCTTCAGTTTAGCACAGGTTTTATACCCAATGGATTGGAGTAAAGGCTAGAAGTGGACTAAGCATTGGATTTAGAAGACAGCGCGAAAGACTTAGAACTTGTAGTTTAATTTACGTTTGGATAAAATTATATATGTAAATTTATATTCATCTATTGGAAAGATTGATGTATATTGTACAAAATGATTGATAATTGGACAGATTAGTTTTCATTGTATTGGGT
>JAODPA010107682.1:0-20079 GCA_025585075.1 Nepenthes mirabilis
TAATTTTTGGATTCTAATATTGACCGATCTCTAATAACCGGATTATTGAACGAATTAAAGAGTCGTCTTATTCGAGTGTCTAGTCAAAAAAAGAGTTCTGGTTTTCGTTAAGCAGAATTTAGATCCTATACATCATAATAAAATAAATAAGAGGTAAAAAGAATATAAGACTCACTTTTTGATATATTCTCTAATACTCAAATCGGTAATATTTTTACTCATATGAGAAATATGCGAAGAGATGAGAATGAGAATGCAAGTAAATGGGATTGAGTGCTTTTATTTGGAGGATTGTGCTCCTTTGAATGTGCTTAGATGAGATAGTAACTTTGGAAGTGATGCACTCGAATATGATAGTGTCTAACTTTGTAATTTGTTTAGCCTCATCCTTTTGTCGTCATCCTCTTCTATTGGGAAGAGGCTGCATTTATAGTGATAGACGCCGTTCGATTGACGAACTCTTGAATCAATGCACGGGCGTTACACCTCTTCAGCTATGAGCAAGTATTACCTGTGCAATGTAACTACCGCTTTCATTTAATTGCTAGACCGTATGGTTTCTAATTGTTAGATTGGTGTATAACCGCATGAAACTGTTCATTGATTATTCGTTATTACTCTTTCAATGTTAGGTGGTTTGGATCGCGCCTCTTGGACTGATTGTCGCACCATTTGCATCATGGGTTCAGAAGGTTTTCTATTGGGCCATCATTATTTGAACATTTCTTTCTTCTGTATACTAGATTTGGCCCAACTCATGTATTGCCGTACCCATCACTAACCCTCCATGTTTGGAAGTTTAAATTTCAACTCTTAGCATGTTCATGATAGGACACTAGTTACAGACCTTTCATGTGTGCTCAGTCCCTAAATATTCTACCGATTTGGTGTCCTGTTTGGCATGATTTGATTCTTTGCCATCAATACTGTGATACGTGATCTTATCGGATTAAATACCCATTGATCATCCATCTCGACTATAAATGGTGGGGCACTTTGTACTTTAAATCACAAAGTGTCTTTCGCCAATCGAGTGGTATAATTGTTCAAAGCCAGTATAAAGTCTTCACAATCACAAGCCGGTGCCAATGGGAGCTTTCATCCAATCTTTGAATTTGAGATCCAAAGATGTATTTGAAATCTGTTTTGATTACCATCTTTTATATGGAAAGCTATTTTGGTTCTCTACTTTTACGTCCATTCCAAAACCAAGCCTTCAACACTATGACAATATCCTAGGTTTTAGTGGACAATTTTTTGTGCTCCCTTCTCTTTTGATATGGGCCATTCTTAGAGTTCAGCTACTGTATTTGTTTTAGGAGGGAGTTTATTTTTCTCTTTTTTTGGTTTTCGTAACAGCCTTCCCATTAAGGAAATATGCAATTTTGAAAGAGCCTGCTATTGATCCTCTCTGGGGAGAGCTTTTCTTCCTTTGCTTCCCACCCCATCTGAAATAGGCTGTTCTTAGGGTTCTGCTACCGTTTTTGAGATGAGAGCTTTTCTTCTTTTTGTGTCTGTCCTAATGTTGGCCCATGTGTTATATTGGTGCCTTTTATCTCGCTTGTCCTTGTGGAGGTGATCGAAAAATATGTTCTTGAGTCAGTTAAACTACTCTAGTCGGATTACCGCTCCATGTATTATTTATCATCTTTTGAGTTACACTTTTGCTAGTGTAAACTTGTACGTTGTGAAAGAAATTAATAAATAAAACTACCTGAACATTATTTTGTCCTTATTGCATGGATCCAATGTTATTATATACTTTGAATAGTTAAAATGCTTGCATATTATTTTTTATTGTTGAACTTCTGATAATCTGACAACTTAGACCATTGACAATTTAATCTTCTGAAAATTTGATTTATAATAACTTATTCTTAACGCTTGGTTGGGTATTGTAATTTAATTGAATTAGTCTCAAGTGCGCCAGGGTCACCTGTCTACCTTTTTGAAAAGTGATGTGTCATGTCATCATAACCTATGCTGCACTAAAGATTCACCGATTTGGGCATCAGAGCCACCAACTATCTACCTGCTGCGTTAGGAGATGAGGCGTTAGACCATCATCACTGACATAGTGAAATTGATGTGCCATAACACTCTCCGGTGCGAGCACGTGTCTCAACCATTATGGGAACACGCTTCCTTAGTGCCCATAAACTACACTGTTCCTGAGCCAAAGTTTTGACTATTTAAACTCTGGCCCTCTACTGTTTCTGCACTTTCTCACTTTTCACATTGTTCTACCTCAACTTACTCTTTTGTTATCGATTCCATGGCTTTTCGAGCAACCTTTCAGGGTATCGCTGTGATCCGATCCATCTTTACTTATAATAATGTGGTCACTATGTATAAGAAGTATAATATTCCCACTGTTGTTCCATACATAATGCCCAAGACTGATGATAGAGCCTGTGCTCCTCGGCTTGATTTCATTACCATCTATGAGGCTCATCTAAAGGAAGGCCTTCATATTCCTTTCATGAAAGAGTTGTACAAGATTTTGGAGGCTCTTGAGATTTCGGTGGCGTGCCTCTACCCTAACGCTCTTAGATATTTGATTTATTTATATGTTTTTTTTTTCGTTATTATAAGCTTATCCTGGACGCCCAAGCTATTAAGGTAGTCTTCCAGTTTAATCAGAATGCTGACTAGATTTCTTTCACCCATTAGAAGAAGTATGAAATAAGCGGGGGCAATCCAAACTCAATAAATGATTAGAAAGACCAATTCTTTTACATTGCGGTTCCTTCTAGCTAGAGTCTCTCCAATAATTGGAGCAGAGTTAATTCTATCTACTTTGAAGATGTCTTGGAGACAAAGGATTGCATGGCTCGGCCGTTGACATAGCTTATTAAAGAGAATATTGTCTCTTCGAAAAACGAGTACTTGGCTAACCCAGAAGGCATTTGCCGATATCAAATGGGAGGTTAGAACGGAAGGGGAGGATATCACTATCATGCTTATTCATCTATCCAAGAGGAAGCCAGAAAGTCTTTTCATTTGGGACACTCCTCAAAGGGTGGCCGGCAGGATAGTTCCTTCCTCATCTTCCTCAACCGATTATGAGCGAGTCATGGATGAAGGATGTGAAGAGATGATCACAGAACATGCTGATGAGTCATCGCGAAGGCTAAGTTCCATTCATTCTTCTTCGATTCACCGAATTTTTGAAGTAACGATCGGATTCATTGAGGGCAGTGAGCCCCTAAAACCTTCCACTTCAAGAATAAATGACCTCGTGGCCGACATATCGAGTGAGCTAATCGATGCCTCATTCGTGGCCGAGTCTGGGGTCCCAGTTTTACTCGGCTAGTCACCTGATATACCTGTCTCAGTGCCTCCTACTGTTTTTGTTAAGGAGTGTGTTAATAGCGATCAAGTAGTTGAGAGAATTCAATGATAATATTTTCAGAGGCCATGGTTGTAGAGGAGGTGCCTCACTATGAGGCTTCGGCATTTGAGTTTCTGGAGGTTTCATGTGTTTCTCCTTCTCATCTTAGATTTGAGATCCCTCTCTATCACCATGTGTTGCCTCTATCGTGTTAGAGGCCTCCATCTGTATCTGAACCCAAGGATTCTCCTAGTCCATCCTTTTAGGATAGACCATCTCTCATTGAAGTACTGCTTGCAGAACTCTTTATTTTTGTATTTATATTTTTTTCGTTATCGTTTCTCACTAATCGCTTTGCTTTGCAGTAGCAGGAACTAATACAGTTTGTTACAGATGGGCCGTGCCAACGAGATGCTAAAATTCTCACATGTCTCAATCATTCATTGAACCTACGATTCTCAGGGAGATGGAGATCTATGTTGATACTACCATTGCCGAGGCTCAGTAGAGTCGACATCGAGCTGCTTTCCTTAACTAAGAGCTATCCGAGTGGCTGATGAGATCTCAAGAGCTCTCTGAAGAAAGATCCTTGGCCCTGGATCAAGCCGCTTTACTTGAAGATAAGCTCCTAGAGGTTGAATAGCAATTTGCCAATCTCCGTATCAAGTACGCCTGACTTGAAGGAGAGCTGATGATACGTTTCCATCTGGAAGAGGTTGGACCTACCCTAGATAGATTTTAGAATGGTTTCCATAGTTGCATGCAAATCGTGTCTATGGTTGCTCCCGACTTTCCATTGGACTATCTCGATTTGAGAAATTTTAGAGTTCCTTGGCATTCTGATTTGACTGATTTCTTGGAGACAAGTGGAGAGCCATCACCACGATCACCATGGGGCCCTAGCCTTAGGATAGTTATTATGTTTGAGTATAGGCAATTAGCAATATCTTGTAATCTCCTGATGGATATTTCTATTTTCCTTATAAATATCGACTTATTAATAAATTAGCTAGATCATTTTAATCATTGTCACTGATATCTTTTTGCTTATATTGAATTTTCTTGCTCAAAATTTATTTTGTTTACCGACTAAGCGTTGTTACTATTGTCACAAGGCTTGGTTAAGTGTATTTGTCCTATTTGTGCTTATTCCTGTGAGAGGACGTCATAACACTCATGTTAGGAAAGCTTCTTTATAGTCAACCAGGTTTGGTTGTCATAATCGCCGGACTTTGACAGAGCCTAGACTGTTGATCGCACTTAGCCGATGGTGCTCATTCCGGTTAGTGGAAATTGTTGCACTTGTACATCGAGCCCTAATCTGTTGAACATTGTTGACTGATGTACTCTTTCTTGTGGAAGGATATTGTCACACTTATGCTGAAATGCCTCCTAAGCTTTATATTATTTTGACTGCTTTAGAGAGGGTTAGACTTCTGCCTATAATTCTCCCGAGCCTTTGTATTCGACTTTGTTTAGGCAGCTCAATCGTCTAGACCAAGGTTTGTTTTCAACCTCATTTGGGCCTCTCGATTGATTAGATTGAGGTTTTGACAGTACTATTAGTAGGCCGATTATAGGTGAAATTGTTCACTCGATTTAAAGTCAGTCTAAGCCATTTGATTTTATACAAAGATATGCATACATTCACATGAAATATATAAATAATAAATAAATGACAGTTTTATTAATTATAATATCAGTGTCTCATACACGTAATCCATATGCCATGTTCAAAATTTATCTGTATTCGGAGGTGGTTCACTGGTGGTATTTATTGAGGTAGATGGCGTTCTATGTTCTTAGAACCAATTTTTCATTCTAAGTACAAAACTTGTATGCGTCATTCTGGAGAATCGCTGAGACTAGAGATGGTCCATCCCAATTAGGGGACAATTTATTCCTATCAGCAGTTTTGCCTATTGCCTCTATGCTCGGTATAACTAGGTCCCCCACCTCGAATTGGTGAGTTTTTAAATTTTTGTTATAGTACAGAACGATTCAATACTGGTAAGCCGTCGTGCGCAACCTTACTACATCTCGAGCTTCCTCGAGTAATTTGAGATACGCTCTGAGTTATTAGGAGTTACTTTGTGGCTTGAAACTTTTTACTTGGAGGCCGAGTAGACCGATTTCTACCAGGATGACCGCTTTAGTCCTGTAACATAAATTGAATGGTGTTTTTCATGTAGGTTCCCTCGGTGTCGTTTGATAGGACTACAGCACGGAGGGTAGTTCATCCGTCTTGGAGCCCTCTGCATCTTCTAGCTTTATTTTCAACCCGATAATAGGGTTCGATTTGTTACTTCTACCTGTCTGTTCGCTTGTGGATAGGTGACGGAAGTATGAACTAGCTGAATTCCCAAATTCATGCAATACTTAGTGAATCTCTTGCTGGTGAATTGGGTTCCATTGTTGGTCATTATAATTTTAAAAAACTCAAATCTACATATGATGCTTTGCAGAATAAACTATGTCGCATTCTACTCGATTATCTGTGCCAGTGAAAAGGCATTTACCCATTTTGTGAAATAGTTGATACTAATTATGATAAATTTTCTTTATCTAGATGCGATGGGCAATTGGTCTAATATGTCAAGCCCTCACTAAGTGAACGATCAGGGAGACTGTAGGGTCTGTAGTTTTGTATGTCACTGATGAGGGATGTAGTTGTGGACCTGATAATTTTTGCATTTCTTTATGAATTTTATGGCATCTCACTTCATCATTGGTCAATGGTAACCCTATCTCATAACTTTAATTGTCAAGTTTTTACTCCCTATGTATGACCCACAGATGTCGTGATACACTTCACTCAACACGTAGTTAGCTTCTTCTAGCATTAAACATCGCATATAGAGAATGAAGTATCCTCATCGGTATAGTCTCCCGTCTATGAGGGTGTACTAGCTTGCTATCTTTTTTTATGTGCTTGGCATCATCCGAATTTTTTGGCGAAAGATCTTCTTCTAGGTACCTTTTGTACAAAGTTATCCAAGTATCGTCATTTGAGATCTAGCAAAGTTATCCAATACGCGTCCTGGGAGCCTATGGAGGTTTGTCGGGAGAAAACCTTGAAGCCTGTGTATGGCTGGAGACGCCAGAAGTTCTCCGAGGCCAAAGAGGATAATATCTCGCCATGTTGTGCCGCCGCTGTGCCACTCTAGGGGACGCTTCTTGGGACCTGTGGGGGGTCGGCAGAACAAAATCCTGCGACCTGTGTGGTTAGGATGGACAATATTCACCACGCTGTGTGCTTGTGTGGCTACTGCGGACTCTGATGGTTGAGAGATTATGTGTTTCTTTGGTGGACACGGTTTGGGAGCGGTGGGGGCCGTCTGCCAGGAATAAAACCGTGCGTATGTGTGGTAAAGCGAATAATATTCATAAGCCGGTGCCCGGAGATGTTATAAATGGTATCAAAGACGAGGCCCGGTTCGGTGTGCCAGCTAGGACGCTGGGCTCCTAAGGGGGGTTGACTGTGAGATCCCACGTTTGATGGAGAGGAGAACGAAGCGTGTCTTATAAAGGCGTGGATACGTCTCCCCTTGTGAATGCGTCTTGGGACCTGTGAAGGGTCGCCAGAACAAAACCCTACAGCCTGTGTGGTTAGGAGGAACAAAACCACGCTGTGTGTCTGTGTGGCTGTTGCGGACTTTGATGGTTGAAGAATTGTGTGTTTCTCTAGTGGATACGTTTTGGGGCGGTGAGGGCCGTCTACCAGGAACAAAACCATACACCTGTATGAAAAAACGGACAATATTCACAAGCGGCTGCCCAGAGACGTTACAAATTATATGAGTTATCTCGTCGTCACTAAAACTAATGATATCATTTCTTTCTCCCATCCTTTGCTTCTTATTGTTGGAAGTCTTCTATGGGTGTGGTCTAGAGTCTTATCTCTGGGTGGTTTCGTGGACACCACATTCTCCACTCCGCCCACAATCCGATTGCAAGGCTGCTCCTACTACCCCAACTCATTATCATTTGCTCTCTCGGAGTCTTTATCCCAAATCTTTCAAGAACTTGTTGAGGTACCCCTTCTGGATGGATTCAATTTCTCTTTGTATAGTCTGACAATCTTTGGTACTATGATCCGGAGATCGATTGTAAAAATAATACTTTGACTGATCTCTTTCTTCTGAGTTTTTGAGTTGCTTAGGTCACTTTAGAAACTTTTCATCCCGAATTCGCATGAAAATGTTTGTTCGAGTGTTGTTCAATAGAGTTAGGTTCAAGGGCCTGAACTCTTGTTCGATACTCGGTTCTATCCTCGATTATTTCCCGGGATCTCGGGTACTGATGTTGTCTCCGTTCCTCTTCTTCCTACTTGTTGATCTCGGATGATGGTCTGTGTACTTCGACCTCTTTGCTTTATTGGCCTTTTTGACAATGATGTATGCCCAGGTGATGGTTTTTGTTTCAAGAAAGGTCTTGAGCTCTTGTTGGACTAAGTACTTGAAAAAGTCACCCAAATATACGATCACCATGAAGGAGTTCGACTTCACCTCATTGATTAACTTTGATATCTTTCGGGCCTCTATATTGAATCGGATCAAGAATCCCTTCAAAATTTTGTTTGGCTCTTATCAGATTCGGATAAGATGCCACGACTGCTTTTCTTCCTTTCAACTAGAGGTAAACTATGACAAAAAGTTGTCTGCGAGTTCTTCAAATGTTCGGATTGAATTTGGTAGCAGCCGATAAAATCAAATCTGAGCATCTCCCTTAAAGGTCAGAGGGAAGCAGAGACACAAAGCCACATCTTCTAGGCCTTGAAATCCCAACAGAGTTTAGAAATGATCTAGATGGTCCATAAGATCGAAATTTCTATCATAGGGTTCCAGGGTCATCATTTTGAATTTGCAAAGAAGCTGTTGCATCCTAATCTCCCTCGTGAACGAAGACCTACCCAAATCAGCCCAATGTCTATCCATGCTTCCTCTGAATAATTGCTACTCTATCTTTTGAATTCTTTCCTCTACTTGAAGTGCGGACGCAATCCTCTTGACATTGAAGAAGGTCCTCAACTCCAAATGGTTAGGGGATACATGCTGGACAAGTTCGCTATGAGCCCTACTCGGTAGAGTGCTGCATGAAACTTTTTCTCAAACGGAAGGCCTCCGATTATCTTTGGAATAATGCAAATTTTGCCGCTCTAGGCTTTTATCACGTGTTTCAAGACTTAATCGGCATTCCAGCCAAGTTCGTGCCCCGTCGCTCATGGCCTCTTAGACCTTGAGGTCGT
Organism: Nepenthes mirabilis; assembly: GCA_025585075.1. NCBI lineage: Eukaryota > Viridiplantae > Streptophyta > Magnoliopsida > Caryophyllales > Nepenthaceae > Nepenthes > Nepenthes mirabilis. The sequence goes on from JAODPA010107682.1 coordinate 8,583, forward strand.
CAGGCCACTAAATCATCTCCTTAGGGGTTGCTTTTTCCCCCGGTTCCTCCTATTAGATACTGAAGTCTGGGAATTGAAGGAATGAGCCCCAAGTGGGTGTCCCTCCAATCAGATACAGATAGTCTGGAAGAGTTTAGATATCGTATCTACTCAAGTCGCTAACGTCTCCACATTTATATTCATGGTCGAACAAGCATCTCCATGACTACCCACTATTGGGTCGTTGCCATATGACACGGTGTCTCTGGCTAGTGCACTGGTCTGAGCTATAGTATTCACCATGTATGTTTTTCACTTAATTGCTAAGCGGTTTGACTTTCATTGTTCTTACAGATGGCGCCAATGATACATCTCTAAGATCCAAATTACTGAACAAATTAGGGAGCCGTCTTATTCTGATATTCGTTCAAAAATGGATCCAGTCTTCGTTATTTAGAATTTAAATATTATGCACCATAACAAAACAAATAAGAGGTAAGAGAAATACGATACTCGTTTTTTAATATATTCTTCGATACTCAAATTAGTAATCTTTCAACTTATGTGAAAATGATGTGATGAAATGAGAGTAAGAATGCAAATGAACGGAAATTGAGTGTTTTTGTTTGGAGGATTGTGCTCCTTTAAATGTGCTCGAATGAGGGACTTTGGAAGTGATGCACTTGAATAGGAGAATGTCTGATTTTGTAATTTGTCCAACCTTATCCTTTTGTCGTCATCCTCTTTTGTGAGGGAGTGGCTTTATTTATAGCAAGGGACGCCGTTCAATTGACGAACCACTGAATCAACATGTGAACATCGCACCTCTTCAATTATGAGGGATGTTATTTGTGCAATGTAACTGCCAGATTCATTTAACAGATGGATCGTACAGTTTCTAATTGTTAGATTGGTATGTAACCGCCTAAGACTATCCATTGATTATTCATTATTATTCTTTCAATGTTAAGTGATTTGGATCGTGCTTACTGAACCAACCGTTGTGTCCTTTACATTATGGGCTCAAAGGATTTTCTGTTTGACCATCGTTACTTGAGCATTTTTTTTCTTCCATACACTAGATTTGGGCCGGCTCATATATTGCCATACCTATTAGACATATTTAAAATCAAAACATTTTGTTTGGTTACCAATACTAATATCATCCCTCAGCAGATGATATCTTCATCCATAACTTACAACTCCATATTTATATAAATATAATAATTATGACAATAAAAATAACTTATTTTGTACAAATATTATTATTATTATGCAGTCGTAAAGTACAACCTTAACAATTTTGTGCAATTCATGTATTTTTACAGCACCGTATTTTAACATAATCAAAAGTGGAAACATCAACTTGGAAGCCGTGCCAAGTACTTTTCCGCTGCCTTTGCTCTCCCTCTTCTACTTCATTATCTTTCCCATTTCATCTGACCATGACGCATGATTCTTATTCTAACTGCAAAAACGCACTCAATGATGTGGTGTCATTCTATTCATTTAGTCTTGTGCTAATACATTAATATAAATAGATGAATAAAAAATCTCATTATGTAGTATCCAAAGATAGTTAAAAGAGTATTTTTCTAATACTATCCACGTTAGATTCACGTGCAACATTAGATAAAAAATACAATAGCTCCATTCTTGAACTTCTATTCTTCTTTCAGTAGAAGCCATTCAAAGATTTTTAAGTGTGTCCACTAACCTGATCTCAATGGCCTTCTCTGCTTTTATGTATATATACATATACATATCTTGGACGTTATGGTCAGAGAATACAGAATGTGAGAAGTTTTATACACTTGAGCTCACTTGTTCTCGTAACTACTCTCGTCTTCTACTCTAGAAGCATAAATGGTAGCAACTGCAATAGAAGAAAAAATGTAAAAGGAAGTCTCTTCATCAGCTGGTGCACAAGGGCTAGGCTAATCTAATTCCACCTTTTACTAGTAGACCCTAAAGATAAGGATATACCCTTGAACTTAAAATGATTGTTCCATTTACTCCCCCCCCCCCCCCCACCAAAAAAAAAATCTAAAAATTCAATTGAAACCTTGGAGTAAATCAGAAAAAACTCACATTTAAGACAGGAAAATAAAGGGGCCAGTTTCTACACTAATCATCGCTCCATCCCAAACATCACTCTTTTCACAACAAATCAGTTCAGTCATTGCAAACTGTACAAGTTACCATCAAACAATATAATGTATTGACGTAAACAAACATAAAAGAACTCGAAAAATGCAACCAATGGGGCCTTCAATAGAGCTGGGAGAACAAGTGTGCGCCTGTACGTCAAGAAAAAAGAGGAGTACCAGACTGATCAGCAGAAGATGGCTGTAAAGCACGGATTCTAATATCAAATTTTCTATGGCCGGAGACTCCGTTGACTGGGCTTGAGTTTGATCCATCCGTTACTAGTGGATAAGGAGGAGTTTTATCATCATAAGCGAACCCAACATGTTTCCCACATTTACGGCACAGAAGTTTGGTTTTCCGACTGAAGAAGCCCCCACAAGAGTACCTTGATATGAAATACGGTATACAACCGAATTCATCAACCTGGGTAAATCTGCTTTCATCAATCTGGAAAAATGAAATGATCCCTTGTTTAAGTGATTTTCCATATTTAGAACCAATGGTAGCAGTGTTCCGGTTGGAAGAGTTCAGATTTAACTCATAGCCACAAGAGCCACAGCTGCATCAAAGAGAGATCTAACTTAGTTACAGTCTGTTACAGATAGTATACCATGTTTCCAGAGAATATACCCAATCAAAGATCCCATATTCTACATAATGTGAATATTCAATTTTTAGGCACCTTCTAATTCTATCCCGAGAAGTACTCATAAGAAGCTAATTTCTATGGAATTTTAGATTGAACTTTTGACAAACTCCATAATGTTATTATTATATCGAAGGCTTTTTTAGTAAATATATTGATAAGATAACTTAGTATCCAAACTATATTAACGCTTTTGATCCTAGTTTTGTTTTGTATTCACTAGTTATACTTTTATACATATGAAGATAACTATTTCCTGTTTTATTTTAATAATACAATGTGATATTCATAGATAGAATATTCTATATACAGTAGACATTAAAATATAATTTAAAGAAGTACTATAAAGAAGTAAAGGACATTTCCCTGGAAATTGGGTTTTGATTAATTTGATGCCGAGCCGCCAACCATTCAATTGACAGTCATAAACGAAAGAAGACTTTATCCCAATTGAAATTTAAGTAGGGCAAATTAGTAACATAGAATTCGCTGCTATTTGCCAACAAGCTTTGAATATTGCCTCAAGATCTGGCACTTCATCGGTGAAAACCAAAAACTTGAAGAGTAAGGATTTCTGATCTGCTCAGACGTAGGTAGGTGGCTCAAGGATATGGAAGAAAATCCTGGTTACTCATCATATCACAGTTTGCTCAGGATATTGAAGGTGGGGACAGTTCAGTTAAAGGGATGGCCTCCACAAAGGGAGTTTCAAATCAGAGCACACGTTTATGCAAGTGAGAAACATGCTAAGGTGTAGTGGAGCTGCTGAATAAACCTAATATTATTCAATCCTGCTCAATAACAAGAATAAACTTCTTATTGAAAAGGTTATTTAGCTAAAGGATTATTCATGATGGCATCTTGTTATGGATGGACATTCCCGATGCTCAACGGACAGCCTCAAACCACATGGGGACACTCCTTATTACTTCCTTGGATCTTCATGGATCATATATATGATGCAGGTGTGTGCTTTGCTAGCAACTTTTGGCTGCTTTTGTGTGATTTCCATCAATTGTCACCAAGACGGAGCAGGCTGACCCCACCCAAGTGGCGCGGGTATAGATGCATGGGTAGAAGATATGATCCTGTAACAAGTGGCATCAGTGTCATGCTCAATTATTGCTACAAGAGAAGCATGTATTGATGTGATCCTTGGGAGATGTGCTTCACAGCAGGAAAGTGGTGATGAGCAATGGTGCACGAGGTGAGCTGGATTGCGGGAATGGTGCATCGGAGTGTTGGTGTCAAGCTAGGAGCATTTTGCGCGTCATTGAGCGAGTATAAAGCATTGCAATTGTTGATGCCTTGAATATAGGGTCGTGGGTTGGCATTGTGAGTAACACAAGTGATGCCAGACACCTTGATGGGAGTGTCAAAGAATTAAGTTGGGGGGGCGAGGAAGATTGTGATAGATCGACACTCCCAATGCTTAATGGATAGCCTTACACAGTATGGAGACCCTCCTTATTACCTAGCTAGGAATTCATAGATTATAATATTTGGTACAGATGTGTACTCTAGTAGCCACCTTGGTTTCTATTAGGGGGAGGGCTGGCCCCACGACAATCTACTCTTTTCTATAGAACAAGGTACAGATGATCACCTATTCTTTGAGTGCCCTTCTTCCAACAGCATATGGCAACCTAGGCAGGGATCCAGACAACTACCTACGCTTCCTATGAGATAGCCAAATCTGATTTTCTGATTAGGATTGTAAGTGGCAAAGCAAATGTGCTGGTCATTAGAACAATTATTTTAGCAGCTAACAGTAAGATCTAATACTACACAAAAAGTAAGAAATTTCACATATTCTGACTATTCATGATCAAAAATAGGATTCCATGTGGCAAGGTGCGATGACAAAATTCATAAAGCTAGCAGATCTGCTGAGGCTACTGTGCAGCCAATTATGGACAATACTAAGTCAAAGAAGGTACTTTAGAGTCATGGTTTCAGTTTAGCTATCTGGAATTTTTCTTCCGTTGTCACTCAGCATGCGAATAACAATATGGTTAGACTACATCTTGGTCGCCCTAGGTATGCCTAGGGTAATTTCTTAATCAGGGTGCGAGGTGAGCAGGATGGTAGGCATTGCACTGGAGCTGTGGCAATAAGCTTGGAGCACTTTGTGTACCACTGGGTCAGACTGAAGCATTGCAATTGTTGAAAGGGACTCGTGGGTTGGCATTCCAAGTAACTCAAGGAAGTGATGAGAGACACTTGATGAAAGCGTCAAGGAATTAAACAGGGGGAGATTGTGACAGATTGACACTCCCAATGCTCAATGGATAGCATTACGCTGCATGGAGATACCCCTTATTACCTAGTTAGATATTTATGGATTATATATTTGCTACAGGTAAGCATTTTAGTGGGCACCTTGATTGTCATTTATGGGATTTCCGTAGCTTGTTACCTGAATGGAGTAGGCCAACTCCACCCTAGCCTTGGGGGTGTGGGCACTGCATGGGATGAAGTGCTGACCCCATAACAATCTGCTCTTTTCTGTAGAGTTGGATTGAGATGATCACCTATTCTTTGAGTGCCCTTCTTCCAACAGCATGTGACAACCTAGGCAAAGATTCAGACAAGTGGTTCCTATGAGATGGCCAAATCAAATTTTCTGGTAAGGATTCCTACTGGTAAAGCAAAGGTGTGGGTCATTGGAATGGCTATTTTGGCAACTAACAGTAGGATCTAATCCAGCACAAAAAGAAAGAAATTTTATATATTCTGACCAATTCAAGGTGAAAATAGGGGTTACATGTGGCCTGAATACAGTGACAAAGTTCAGAGTTGGCAGATCTGTCGAGGATACTGTGCAGACAATCATCGACAATATTAAGCTCAAAGTAGGTACTCTTCTTTGAGTCATGGTTTCAGTTTAGCTATCTCGAATTTTTCTTCCTTTGTCACTCAGCATGTAAATAGTAATATGGTTAGACTACCTCTGTCTCCCTAGGTACACCTGGGGTAATTACTTGGGAATGTAATGAAAACTCCTATTGAATATAATAAATCTAGAACTTAAACTAGATAGCTGGGAATACAACCGGCCTTAGGACAAAAATGAACTCAAACTATATGGGTTTTTTTTTTTTTTATAATCAAAATAAAGGCAAAAATAAAGGGGATTCTAATATAGATGCTTTCTTAAAAGAAAAGCAGGGAATTTCCATTTTTCCATTCTGCTATTGGATATTGGAAAAGGCTTATTAAGAGTATTACGGGCTTAACTAGTTTAGAGTGCAAAGTCTGAGGGAAAGTCCTAGATATATAGGATGGTACCATTGTTAGACCTATCCGGTGTAGCAAGCCATGTATATTCCTTTTAGAGTCTTAGGGTCGGATAGTATCCATACACATATGCCTAGGTATGCATACAAATTTATCTGCAATTACCTAAATGGGAGAAAAACTACAAGGGAATAAGTCGTTCAACCTTTCTGCCTAAAACAGCTGAAACTGCACATATTTCACTTGTATGACTTCAGTCATTAGAAGTCAAAATACTTGGTTACCACAACCTGGCAATTCCCATTGTCATATGATTCAAAATTAAAAAAAAAAAAAAAAGCAACAGAACATAGATAAGAAGAGGGAGGAGCTTCTGGGTTTGCAGCTTTCCTTCGGGGCTTGGAAAGCTGTTTGAAAGAGATAAATTTGAATAATTTACCTAGGGGGAATCATCCTGGCAAATTGCTGTCATTTTGTGTAACACAGCTGCTGATCTGGGTGTCAGTGATTTTGCATTACTTCATTTCTTGTACAGCTTAGATTCTCTCCTTTGTGATGTTTAGAATAATAGGTATTAAAGCTGCTGTGTGTAAAAATGAGATCCTTGAAGCAGAATGCTTCGGGAAAATGAAGAAAACAGGGAGTATTTGTACCATGGCTCTGATTGCTATCATCAGGTTCTTATGGAGACAGAGGAACAGGGAATCAGATATCTTTTCAGTGTGTACAGTTTCTTGTGTTTTTTTGGGTGAAGAGGTTTTCTCAATTCCTCTCAAACGGTTTTGTCATACTTTTGTAAAGAATTGTTGTCTTCTATGTAATTTCTTCTCTTTGTGCTTTTACTTGTAATTGGTTTGTACTCCCTTGGCAGCTGATGAATACAACTTATCTTCTTAATAATCAGAAACCATAGGGAAGAGCCTTTTGGAGGGTTTTCGGTTTGCCACTAGTGCTTCGACACTCCTATTAGTTGATGGAGCCATTGGAACTGCCATGTCACCCCATAGGAAAACAAAAGTTTGATCCTCAATAGGCAGGAACCTATGACCTACAATCTTGTTGGAAGACTAAATATATGCAGAAGTCCTGCTCAAATGGAAAGAGAAGCTCCTACCCAGTGGTAAAAGTATTGAAGCCAAATTTCCCTCAATAGCTAGACCTTGGAATTGATCAAGTGAGTGCAGGATCTAGATTTGTAACAAAGCATGTGATGCAGGACAAAATACAGAAGAAACTACTAGAAATTTAAGAATAAGAAACAATAATAGAATGAAAAAAAAAAATAAGAGAAATAGATTGCATAACTTCAGTTATACAAGAGATAGTATTTGGGGAATTACTTATTCTACAAAGATACTCACCTTCGGATATTCTCTTAGAAAACCACTTATCTAAGTATTGAGATTCATTCACCAATAGAAGACATCAACTTTAATAGTCTGCTTAGGGACTCAACTAAAAGTTCGGACTTACTACCAAGAGCACCATCATAATCCTAGTGAAGCCAGAGCTTACCACCTTTTCTTTTCTTCTCCCTTCTCTACTTCTTAGTCTTCAGGATTATACTATTTTAATAGAAAAACAGAAGCAATTAATTTTCTTTGGGAAAAAGGAGAGAAGCTGTTCTTGGGACATTGCAGCAGCAATTAGGGACTTGCTTGAGAGCAATCCTCCTCGGAATTCTGTTGCTTTTATATTGGGTGCTGATTCCTAGGACAGGAGAAAAGTTGGCCCTCCCATGTTTGAATGGTTGTCGGGGGGCTGTCCAAGTTTGATGACTGCATCTGCTTATCCCAGAACATGATTATGCTATTTGATCGATCGATCATACATGAGCTTTTAAGTAGCACTATCATGAAAGATTTGACAGAGTCTCTCTCTTCCCAACCTTGGGAAAGGTTGGATTGGTTTTATTTCCAGTTCCCAAAGTTGAAAAATGGACTAGGAAAAATTTTGATTCTCTTATTTCAATGGAGAAAGAAAGTACTCGATGATTAGTTCTCTGTGGGACAAAGACGATGATCAACCTAGCAAGCAAGATCTTTGTGAGATCTATTTCACCTCAGATTAGTTAAGATTACTTTAACTTTGATAACAAGAATCTCTGAACCTCATGTCATCTGGCATGAGGTGCTGTGCACAGTAGATCCTGCCCCTCCCATAAGAACCATGGATTTGATAAGGTCTCGACACAATTGTAGGAATCAAACTTGTGACCACATACCAACTATATCTGTACCACACGCAAGTTTGTTAAGTTAATATTGTGCCTATTATGTCATTTTTGCATTATTGAAATGATATAATGTGTTTCAGTTTCTTTGGTTTGTTTGGAAGTGGCTTGATGCAATGAGAAGTTGGATGGAATTGTGAGTTATTTTGCAGCTACTCTTCCACTGGTGTTGATGTCCGACGATTGTTATACAAGTATTAGGCAGAACAATAGCATTTCAACTTTAAAAAGAAAGCCAAAGAAAGGTCTAACACCAAGAAATTCTTTACGACATACTGCAAACTGGGATGGATATGCCACTAAGGATCTAAACAATTTTGTCATTGTAAAAAAAAAAAAAAACACAGCCTAAAAATTTTCCCCAATATTCTGTTTATAAATCTAGTGGTATAAGTATTCATCCCAGGTTGTTTCTATGAGCTAAGTTTTCTTCTTTGAAGAGCCCTGGAATACATCAATGTGGAAATTGTAAAACATACCATGACATCATAATTCTATAAATCAATGTTGGAATTCTAAAATAAATAAGATTTATCCTACAAATAAGATTTACTCAAGATTTCTTCAGGGAAGAACCCTAGGGCAAGTGCATCAATGTGGAAATCCTCCACCCTATGGATAGTGAAATCTTACTATGACAACAGAACAAATGTTAATATCCTATTCCTAGTCAGCAAATATGACTACAAAGTAAAGACTATATAAATTTCCAAATATTCTAGAACTATATGATCCGTCTGAAATTGCTTTGTTTTAGAACCATATAATCCATCCGGAAGTTGCTTAAAATCTATGAAATGCTTAAATTAGAATTCCTTCTGACGCTGCATAATGTTCCAATTACCAGAGGGTCGCATTGTATTATGGCAGTCAGCATCTCAAAGAAACTACTCACCTCTCATCCAACATGAATTATTTCTCAAGCATGCTTCTCTCTCTCTCTCTCTCCCCCCTCCCTCTCTCTCTTCCCCCACCTTAAACACATGACTTTTCTTTTTGCTTGTAAAATCGTAACTTGAGATATCTAATCATGTCCATTTTCCAGAAATCAATCTCCCAACAAACACAACAGTCCACATTTTGTTCTACATTTCCAAACCATGGATCTCATATATGATAGCAAACAAGGCCTATTCCCAAACGTTCTAAGGCATCCTATAAAATAGTGCTATAGTGGGAAACTTTAACAGATCACAAAAACAATAGAATCTCACAGATGCCTCAGAACTAGCATAATAGCGAAATTGCTTCTCAATTTCAGAAAAGCACAAAAGAATCTCACAGTGTTTGAAAGCACAACATGGGCTATCTTTGACGTGTATAGAGGGTTGGGCAGGAAAACAATTACTGGGAAAAACCCATTTGAAGGAATTACATAAGCAAAATTTAGAAGGAGAAAACAAATAACAATCTGATTTCTGTTCTAGAAAAAGGTCAGACATGACGGCCTAATCCATTTCTCAAAGACACCAATACAATAAAAAGATGAGAAGAGAAGAACAAGGGAATGGGCCGCTTTCCATTTGATTATGATGGTAAAGAATGGAGAAATCAATGGTAGACTGGTGGTTGGCCACCCAATGGCACAATCAAATGATCAGGGTCTTTGAGAAATGGCACAACCAACTCCTCCTTCCCCATCTAACCAATATAGAGGAAAAAGTAAGGGAGATCATGATATTTCCTTTTACAATCACTGTTCTTATTACTAACAGTGACACCGTTATAAACGTAAAAATCCCTCCAAATTCATTGTCCTGCAAGATTTAAAGAAGATAAGGTATGAAAGGTCTGGCATCCCTACTTCCCTCAACTATCGTATAATATATTCAAATGAGTTATAGATATAAGACATTGACATAGATAAAGTTAACTTTCTCTACATCAAATTGGATTTGAATAGGAATTCAATTACCTAAGTTCCCATTTGCCTATCGGGAAAACCAACAGAAAAGGAGACTTCGAACTAAATTTAACAACATTTTTTCCCTTCTTCTTGCTTATTGAATGTCCCCAAGCTCCACAGTCCAAACAAAGCTCCTAATTAACTGAAGCTCCTGCATCATTGCTATTGTCTGTTTTATGTTGTTTGGGGGGGGGGGGGGGAGGGGGGGAGATCTTTAAATCAAAGAAATTAACATCACTAACAACTACAATAAAATTCTTGTTTCGACAGCTGTTCATCAATCTTAATCATTGTCAAACAAACGAACCGTTTTATTATACTACCGGCATAGACCAATTAGGTTAGGAGTCTAAGTATATCATTCATCCAATATCAGAAAAGAAAAAAGAAAAGAAAAGATAAATTCATCATCATCAGTAAATTAACCTCTAATATTAAAAAAAAAAAAAAAACCACCAACTTTGATAAATTTCTTTTTTTTTTCGTTACAAACTTCGATCAATTTCGAAACTATTAGTACCTATAATTCACATGTCTCTGAGAAGTGAAGCAGCTGCGACAGCTTTCATTGATGCAAGCGTTTTCCATCTATCCCCTTCTTCTAGACAAAAGAAAGCGACGGGAAAGGGCTCGATAGAAGAACAGAGAGGCGAGAGCGAAATGGGCAAACAACAAGATTAAGGCTTTGTTTGTTTCTGAAGATATCATAATCACAACTAATTTTGAATCCTACAAAGCATATTAGGTGACGTCTCTTTAGCTTATACTTCAATATTAAGAAAAGAGTCTTTATCAATACTCAACCATCTAATAAAATGGCTGTAGATCTCCATCAAGTTAGCAAAATAGTCCTCATTATATGACAAGAGCTGCTACCCTTTCGCCAAAAACTGGACTCTGTAACCCCTTTTTCATAAGTTTTTCAAATTTCGGGAAATTTTTTGTTGAAATTGTTCTTCAAGAATCCGAAATTTTGTAATTATTAAGGTTCATAGATCTTAAATTGCGCTAGATTTTCTCAATATGTTAGATGATGTACATAGATTAAAATAGGGAAATTATGCATGTTCCTAAGATTAATGGACAAGTCCCACTTTTATGTAGAGCGGGTTAGTGTAATATTTAAAAATAAATTCAGTAATTATGAAAAAATAAATATGGTCCATTGAAAATTACCTCTGGAAAACAATAACATATTTTATTTGACTGAATTTATGAATTAATAGAATCAAACCCAAAATTTCCAAAGGTAAGATTTTGTATCAGAAATTCCTGAAAGTTACATCTATTCAGGATTCATCAATTTTACTTATCCAAATGCATATAAAAAGTTAAAATATAC
>JAODPA010107693.1:0-20077 GCA_025585075.1 Nepenthes mirabilis
TCACAATCATTATTAATATATAATAAATGCTAGATTAATAAGTAATTTTAAGAAGCAATTAAAAATGAAAAATAACTACCATACCGATATGTACGCATTCCAAACGTGTGGTTCCGCAACAACCATTTTTCGTGAATTATCCCACCCAAATTCGGAAATATTCGTACCCCTTATCATATCATATACAACACTCCAATCCTTCTTCAACGTCTTTATCCTGCAAATAATATGTGGGGTTGCCTTTAAAGACGAATTTGGCAATTTTTGTCGTAACATCCTCTCTAACTCAAGAAAGTAACCTGACTTGAAACCATTGTCAGCATTGTATGTACCGGTATTATATAACTCAACCATACTAGCAACAAGAGCTTCGTCTTTATGGATCTTCCATCTTCTTTTGCTATCTTTTTCTGATTGTGACATGTTTAACTACTTTTATCTGCTATAATAATGGTGAAAGAGTGAATCCAAAAAGTTTTAGCCACAAATGCCATATAAATAATATGAAAAACAATTTTGATAATTATGACAACAAACATATAACATTCGAATAAGTGAATATAAAATTGATGATATCGAACAACAAACACATTAATGTCAGTACTCATATTAACTGTGACAAAATTCAAAGATTTCTCCATTCGTTGAACATAGAATTTGCTAAATTATTCCTAAATACACTCCAACCATCAGTAGGATCTAATTATGTTATCATATCTGCATCTTCGTCACGGAAGTCCTCATGATGCATGTCGTTATATTCATCCTCGATAGGATCATATTCCATCTCATTTCTTATAAAATTATGCAGTAGACAACAAGCAATGATAACTCGATTATGTATTCTGACGGGATAAAATGATGGACTTCTAAGGATTCCCCACCGCATTTTCAGCAATCCAAAATACCTTTCAATAACATTACGAGCAGCAGCATGTTTCATATTGAAAAATTCCTCCGCCGTTCTTGGCTGATGGCCTTGACGCCATTTATTTAAATAGTATCTCTGCCCCCTAAATGGTGCAAGAAATCCATTACAATTTTCATATCCTGTATCAACTAAGTAATAAGTACCTATATGAAAACATGCGATATCATTATATAATATAAGGTTATTGTAAACACTATGATTTATTCGATTATCTAAAGAGCTTACCATTTGGAACTTTGAGTCCATGCATTCTATTTAGCGCATCTCGTAAAATTCTAGAATCTGCTGCAGATCCTTCCCAACCTGATAGGACATATATAAATTGCATGTCACGGGTACATACTCCTAACACGTTTGTAGCTATATCTCCCTTTCGAGTTCGATATCTAGGTTTGTCTGCAGTAGGTACCCTTATTTTGATGTATGTTCCATCCAAAGCGCCTATACAATTCTACAAAAACATATCGAAGTAGAATGACTTAGTTGTTATATTTGCCATTTAAATATAACATCAAACATATAAAATAAGTATCATACCGGGAACCACTTCCATCGCTCGTCTGTGCAGTTCTCAGAAATGGGTTCCGGCCGGCTAAATAGTTGTGCTTGTATACGTATTACTGCGGCTAACACATTATTAAATATTCTACTCACCGTCTCACCCGACCTTTGAAAATTATGTGCAACCACCCTATTTTTCACATGATGTGCAAGAATGTGCAAGAACATTGCCACTTGTTCATCAACTAGCATGTGTTTTGATGGACGAAGTCCCCCACTAGTCGTTAACAGCTCACACAGTTTGAGAAACGCAGGTCTACACATCCTCAACATGTTAATACAAGTGGTATCACTACCATGTATGATTTTGTTGATGTATTCTCTTTTTCTATAGAAGTCAAAATTATAAGATCTCGTAATAGTACGTTTAGGCTGTCCAACAATTAAAATTGCACCTAATACACATAAATACCACCAAAAGGTACAGCAAACTATAATCCATTGGACTATAATGATCACTATCTTCTTTTTCTTCTCGTTAGAGTGTAATTGATCCATAAACTGCAATAACAAATAATAGATACAAGTCAAACTCTAAACGAGGATTAAAAAAAATCTGTTCTTGGGCGTTGCTTGATGTCAACACATTTATTGTTAAAGACACCGCATAGAAGGAGCTAATACTGATTGAAGGAGCTAATACTGCGTGTAACCTTCCCCTTAAGTGTGCTCCCTATGACATTTGTTTGGAATAAGTAGAAGAAGACAAGGGATTTGCTGTCATAGCTTGAATGTCTGGTTCTGGTAAAGAAAGAGGAAGGGCCATTTGAGTTTCTTATTAATGTAGGATTGAATATGCCTCACCGTTAGAAGGAAGTGGGTCTGCAGCGAAAATTTAGCTACCAATTGATGCAGCCAAATAATGAAAATAATCTCTTTCCAATATAGGAGTAAGGTTGCCAAAATCAAATCCTCCCTAGACTCCATAATGTGAAAGTCCTTGCACTAAGACACCATTTTCTTATCTTTAACCACCACAATTGCAATTGGAAGTATTGGCCGGTGAAAGCCACCATTCCCAAGCATCATTTTAAGGCTTCAATTGGTAAACCCACTTTTGTCCAGCTTTTGGTCAATGCTGCTGTAGCTTTTTCAAAGAAAGATGCTGTTTAGCAACCATATTCTGATGTCAATTGGCAAAAACTACAGTAGTTTTCCAAAAGTTGAAAGCTCACAGAGGGCATCTTTTTAACTTTCACAAGCAGCCTTTGTCCTAATATACAAAATTTGCAGAAAGGAGGTCAAAAACCGACTTCTCAGACACTATTTCTTTCATGGCACAGAAACAGCACAGTTTAAAAAACACTACACTGAAATTTCTACATAGCCAGATAATGGCTAAAAGATAATGCGGTTCACCAAATAGAGAATGAGTTCAAAAAGCTCATGGCATCAGGTTAGTAACATATCAAAGCTTTAAACCTGAAGATAAGCTAAGCTCACTTAACAATATGAATAATGATGCTAAGCAGACCTTACCCAACAAAGTCAAAGCAATATTCAGCTGGACTGTGAAAAGAAATTATAAATAACAAAGCTAAAGCACGATAACAAGCTTAATTCAATCCTCACGATGACATATTTAACATCCACTCATATTAGGTTATTCACAATGTACAGAGTAACAAGAAACAAAGTAATGTGTATAGAATATTGGTTGTTTGTGTATACAATTACGGCACGTTTGTGTTGGATTTATGGGTTTCAATGATCTAGAAAAGGCAGACTTTATAAAAGAAGCACACTTCTCATGCTCCGGTGTCATTTGATTTGCTACTCTTCTAAAGACAAAGAGAAAGTCCTAATACATCGCCGTTTTTCTCACTCTGTTTCTCACTAGACAGAATTTGGGAGGGGACGGTGACTGTGTGGTTATGACGTCCGATCCCAAGCCCCGCCTCCGTTGGACTGCTCAATCGGAATCGGAATCCACCTCTAGTGGACAGTGAAATTGTATCAAATCGAAATCTAAGTGGAGCCAGAAAACAGAAAAAGCTCACAGGCAAATGCTAGTATGGATCTAAATCGATCCAAAATGATTAATTCCAAACGAAAGTATCACGTACCTCAACTTCGAACAGATGCTCAATCGGAATGTGAAAGTAGCAGAGAGAGAGAAGCGTATGGTTTCGAGGGAGTGCGGCTGCGAGAGAGGATTTCGAGATACATGGAAGTTAGAGTTTCGAGAGAGAAAAGATTGGCTGCGAGAGAGAGAAGGTAGGTTGTCGAGAGAGGGAGGTTTGACTTCAAGAGAGGAGAAAATACTGTAGCGAGAGGGAAGAGATTGTGTCAAGAGGGAAGGACGTCTGTGAGGAGGAAGTGTCGAGGAAGTAGGGTTTCAGGAATGGAGGGCAACAAAATGTGCGGCAATAATTAAAATGGAGGGCAAATTTGGGTTAATCAAAATATTGGATGGGAATTCTTTTTCCTCCTTAACCAGGAATAACAAAAACCTACTATCATCAAGGAATAGTTATTCCTTATATAATTAAAATGGAGGGCAAATTTGGGTTAATCAAAATATTGGATGGGAATTCTTTTTCCTCCTTAACCAGGAATAACAAAAACCTACTATCATCAAGGAATAGTTATTCCTTATAATCAAGGAATAACTATTCCTTCGAAAATTATTATTCCCAGGTAAAATACAACCAAACGGTGGAAAAATAATTCCACCAAGAATAAGGAGGGAATAAAATTTATATTCCCTCCAACCAAACATGGGGTTAGATTGGATTATATTCCACATAATAACCACTTAGCCATTTGCAAGGTGTTGTATTCTCTAGACTTGAGCCTAATGGGCAAGATGTTACTCGCTTATTTCTTGCTATCTTGGGTTTATCAACTATAGGCTCACTAAACAAATTGATTAGGCTAGTCTGATCGATATTGTACCCAATAATAGCCCCCAAACTTAGAAGTTAAATTCAAACTTCAAGGGTGCCTAAAAAGAAAAACCAAATCAGTCCAGCCTCTTTGAATGTCCAAACGTTCCTACCATAGGGGGCTTGAGGTTAGTAGCCTTTAATCACCCAGTCGGCTACCCTGTTGTTTCAACTGAGATTCTTTGAATATTATTCACATTGGATTAGTTGATGTTGTTGCTCCAAAACGCTTCATTTTTTGGCTCACTTTTCAGCAATAAAATTGACTAATCTCTACTCTATCTTCTTCATCTGATGTCCTAACCTTAGTCGATGATGGGGTTAGCTGAATTCTTCAAGTCTATCATTGCTCAGCGGATCTTGTGGACAAAAGTACATCATAATTTCCTTCTTTTAGAGGAAGAACTATCATGGTTCCCCTCTTTTATGCTGCATCGTCAATCAGATTAGCTTTCCGTATAAGTAATCACTAGGGGAACCTTATGTCTCAAGGTGTATTCTTACTCATGCATCTCTCTTTGATGGGCATATAAGCCAGGATGCACCCCCTACTAGCATTCGGTTGTCCCACATCATTTTAGGAGGATCATTTGGCTGGGCATTGCCCTTTCCGTCTCCATTCGGATGAGTTGCCGTTGGAGCAAGGCATGATGATCTTGCAACCGCTGTTGATGATCACCTGACATCTTTACTTTCTTACGAGTCATTCAGTTCAATATTTTCATCTTAAAATGTAAGTTGTATATATTTGCCACCAAGAATGAATAAAATGAAGATCCATTTTATTTTTTGTGTTTGGATTGTGACCGCTAATATATTCCTTTCATATTCGGACATTTTTTACATCGGCATAAAAATATAAAATTACGAAAAGTTTTGATTAATCAACAATTCCAAACGGAACTTTTTTGAGTCTTAGTTTTAAGACTTGAAAATATATTTGAGTGATAACCCGACAACTAATTCTTAATTTCGGTAGAATCTGATAGCTCGACCTTTTGACAAATTGGGACCTTTAAGCAAACTGAAGTGAAATTTTAAAGAGCTCAGCATGTTTGTCTTCTAGGACTTGTTGGATTTCCATTCATGCAGTTCAATTTAAACGGCCAATTCAATAGCAACTGGGAGTCATTAAGCCATTTGCAATTGAAACGACTTGCTGATGGGGCATTTAATGCTGCATCAGCTGTAGATTTTTCCCTCCTCAACTTGATTACCTGGTGCTTTTTTCGCATGTTATCAATGCTGTGTTTTTGGGATTTAAGGGATTTGAACATATTGTCTTGAAGCGAAGGGCTTTTGGAAAGGCGTGTCATTTACATTAGTGTTTTCCTCTAAACGTATCGCTTTCGCTTTACTTCTAAATGTTTACCTCATTTTCTTTAAATTTTTGGAGACCTCCCCTTCTGCTGCTATGTCTTTAGAACAATTCATTCAAAACCCTAAAGCCATTAAGAATTTCACAATCATCTACTGCCAATATCAATTGCTAATCGTCGAAGGTTCTTCTCTTCATGGCATTGTTGATATTGCTTCTTCTATATCGCTGCATGAGGCCGCCTATATCGTCCCTTCTACTATTTGTTATGCCTATCACCGAAAAATAAGGCATAATCTTCTCGTGATGGTCTCATAGCCATCCACGAGGCCCATTAAAAAAATAGGCTCCATATCCTAATGGCTTTATGCGTCTTCTTTCGACGCCATCCACTTAAGATGGACAACAAAATGGTCAAGATCGTTTTTCTACTCAACCAGAAAAACGATTTGGTTTCATTTACTCCTCAAGAGGATTTCAAGATAACCAAACTCAACTCTAACTGAAAAAAAAAACTAGAAGACCAATTCTTCTGCATTAGAGTGCCAATAGATTGGGTACTATATAACAAGTGGGTCAACGTGAACTCCACATATTCTGGATCAGTTAGTGATGAGCTTTTCAGCGCCAAATCCATTGTGCCCTCATAAAACATGTCAAAGATCTATGTTTAATGGGCAAATTCCTCACCGCCAGTACTTTGGATGTAGTGGCAAATCCACAGTACTTTGATCGGCAACTCCACAGTTGCTGATCTGCCTCCTTGCCCGTGAGAAAGGAGGAAGGGAATCGTTTGGAGATGTCCCCCAAGATCTGCCCTACAATGGACCGTTCAAGCAATCGCCCCATAACCTCTCCAATTGCTTCTGTCGTTAGTGAAGGATTAAGGGAAATTGGCGCCGCCTTTGCTAAGTGAGAGGCTAAGATGAGAGCTAAGGAGGCAGCTTAGCCCTAGACTGTAGTTCTCGCTTCTTCTCCGCTAAGGCCTTCTAAGGGGATGCCCATTTTGCACGTAGAGGAGAGAATCACACTAGAGGTACCAGTTAGGTAGCACAATTCTTCGCACCGCACTATATGAAAGAACAGGCAAGTTGTAGATGCTCCCATCATTGATGAACATGGGATTCCTAATGTTCCCGGCACCGCTCCCGTAGTTGGACCAGCAGTTTAAACCCTGGGAAGGCTTCCCAGGGGATTTCTTCACAGTGTCTTGTGCATAAGATACTGAGGTGCACTTAGTATTCACTTCTTCGAGGAGCACGAAAGTTGAATCTTCAGGGGGCTCCTGATTTTGATGGTTGCATGTTTCAATTGGTCCTACTGCGTCATTGCCTTCAGTCTCTCCTGGCCCTAGTTTCAGCAACCACTCGTCCGACCCCTTCGCTGGCAAGTATCTTCCCTCCCAGGAGGTACATTCATTTTCTTACCTTTTATTTGGCTATTACCTTTATAATTATTGATAATATATTCTCCTGCAATATTTGGAGCAGCTAGACCAACTTAGGTAGAGGTTCTTTTTAGAACAAGAAGTGACACGCTTATTGAGGTCTCTTGTCGATTCGTCAATGATTAGAACCTTAGAGGACAGAGTCATATCCTTCGAGACTAGGGCGGAGAGCCTTCAGGGCAGGCTGACGGATTTGAAGAAAGAATTAGTCAAATGGGAAAACCACGGTCAGGAATAGAAAGCCGAAATAACATGTATGAAGACCCAGTAGTTGCTGCCAAGGAGAGGACTGATTCTTTTGATGATTGGGCAGCTGAAGAGAATCACCGTGCTTCTATTGCCAAGAGTATTGCTCAGAGATGGCGAACAAACTCCTTATAACTCATAGAGATGCTTAGATGGAGTATCGGACCAAATGAGCTTGGTCCCTGATTAGATATGTCCGATTTAACGAAGGCATCAATTTTTGTAAAGCATAGCTTCTCTGGTAGCTCTTGATTTCCCTTTGGTTACCTAGATGCAGAAAACTTCAAAGTTGCCCTGGCCTCTGAAGTTAAAGACTTTGAGGCCCCATCGGATCTTCAAACTCCCGCCTCTAGGGCCGAGCCTTCGTCGAAGGAATATTGTTGTATCCCCCGTCCCAAGATTTGTACAATTGCTCCACAACTTTGTAAACAAATAATGTAACTTCTACATTAGTGCAAATTTTTTTAAGAGCTCAAACCAAGATCTAACCAAAAACAAGCCTCATCCATGGCTGCACATTGTGGGATCTGGCCCCTGGGCCCACAAGTTCTAGCTTATCAATCATGTGATTCCAGAATTTGTTCTCAGCTAAATCATTGGACTATTATTACCGGTGAGAAAGGACCCTAGTCTATGATCGCATAACAAATAGTGTGCGTGTCGCAAAGAGGTTTATCGTCACTTACATGCATGTAGCATCCCCGAGGTTTAAATAACCTGGTGACTATATTTCTAGTCGAGTCTCGGAGCACTTCAACCAATCTGTAAGTTAACCTCTCAAAAGGGCTTTGAACACTTTGGTCCCAAGCCTCGAGTCTCAGAGTACTTTGGATGTGTAGCCATGCTTGGGGTCGTGCAGCATCCTTGAGCCTACATCATTACCGCCCTGTGGGTCAACGCATTTTGATAGAAAAAGTATTGAAACTAACTGTCTAACTCAATATCAATTGTAACTAAATCAACGTACCTGGGATAGTTCGATTATGCATACATGCATGCAAACCAGAGTCAATGTAAACCAGAGTGAGGGGTAGGATGTACCTGTAAGATCCTCGGTTAACATACTCATTGGTAGCATTTTTTAAAGTGAAAGAAATTTTAAGTATACGGGACTAGTTTTCCATCTATCGATAATTACCTAGATTTCTAGCGGCTAAGGCAAACATTCAACCGATGTATTGCAGCATATAAACTCTGCCCAAACAAGGAAAAAAATTGAAAAAGACAACTTGTGTCTGACTATGACGATGAAACAATGATGAATACTCCTCTTGAACTAGGTAATTTTTGCCATCTATTCTTAGTCCTTAATCTTTAAGATGTTCATCTTGTGCTTTACCAAATTCAAGTTGCCTGATCCTAGTCTATGCTAAAAGCAATTTTCCTACAAAAATCAGGCAATATCACCCTAAACATTGAACAATGGAACTAAGGTAAAAAGCATAAAAATTTATAAAAAAAGCAAAAGCAAAAGACTAGGACTTCAATAATTTATTTGGGAAATAGAATCTTGAAATGGGGATCACTTCTCCTGAAGCACGATTATGCTACTGAAACTTAAAGAATTTTGAGATGGGGGTCAGTAATTTATGGATCTGCTGGTACGCTAACGTAAACCTAAACTACGAAATGAGGTCTTTAGTAAGATATCTAAAAACCTTTTAGACTCCTTAAAGAAATGGCAAGAGATTTTTCTCCTCCATACACGTACTGGCATTTGAAGATCAGAAGTTGAGGTTGTGGCGTTTCACCTGGAAATGCTTTGTGATGCAAATTTTGAGGTTTGATGATGAAATGAAGGAGTTGGAAATGCCAGACTTCCGGTCAAGACTAGGGATCCACACGAATAATAAGAATAACATGAGATAAAAAAAATCATTAAAAAAAGTGATATTATTTGAATTAAACCACCTTGAAACAACACAAAAATTCAAAAAACATGAATCTTTTCTTTACGGCTCTCTTTATTTTAGGTAAGTTCTCTTTTCTGCACTTACAACCACGAAAACAATCGATAACCTAAACCACCAGGTAATGAATGGCTCCTTTAATTTGACGTGCTTGAAACAACACAAAAATTCAAAAAATATGAATGTTTTCTTTTCGGCTCTCTTCATTTTCGGTAAGTCTTCTTTTCTGCTCTTACAACCACGAAAACAATCGAAAACCTAAATCACCGGTAATCAATGTCTCCTTTAATTTGAAGTGCTTGAAAACTTTTTTTTTAATAGAGAGGAAGAGAGAGAGAGAGAGAGACGGATTAAATTCCTTTAACTAAAACCTTAAAAAAAAGAAAACGAAACTGTCCAAACCCTGTAGCACCATTAAATCAAAATATGTGCTTAGTTTTGAAACTACGAACGAACAAAATTATATTCCCCCAATACTGCAAAGCAAACACTGTGCATAAACCCCAACTAGCGATTGAGAAATCATGATTCTCTGAAATATATAGCTTCGGAATTATTTGTCATACTCGACTTAAGTTGAATTAAGAAAACAAAACAGAGGTTTATGAGAACTATATGCGTCTTCGAATTTAGTTATGGCTGGTATCCGTAATTAGTAGAATTTGGACAGCAGAAAATTGTAGGGCCGAGTGAGAAGACTTACAATAGAAAAACCAGAAGGCGTAGAAAAGCAAGGCATGCAGGACAGTCGCCCCGGGAAATAGTCGACTCTTCTTTCTGTACGTTCATCGTCGCCGCCGAGATCCGCGTAAGTGCGTCTATCACACTTGAGTCTGATTTCTCCTAAAATTACCAAAACCCTATCAAAGTTGGACTCCACGGTTTTCGAGGGCAGAGCTTCTTGGCCCGTCATTGCTCCAGCCTCTGCCGAAGAGGAAGCGGATGATGTTTTCTTTGTTAAGCGGAAGAGGGAGTGGAAGAGGATATAGACAGGGATTAAGGCGGTCAACGCAACGGCTAGGAGGACTTCTGAAACGGAGGTCCCAACAGTGACAGAGGGATATTTGCTGTCCTCTTAATTATTGGCTTCACGCATTTAAGAAATTTTTACTTTAGAAGATTTACCAGATTTACTTACTAAAATTAAAATTGGGATTTATTTCGAAATCCATCCATTGGTATGCCTAGCTAATTGCGTCATGTCTTATACGACTTATTAGACACAAAATTTTAGTTATATTTAATTAAATTTAATTTTAATTAAGTCTAATTTATAATAAGGATAAATAGTGTTGTGGCTCTGGTCCGGATTTAAATGGAGATGGTCTGGTCCTTCGCTTTTCTAACCCAAGATGTAAGGTCCCACATTGGATTGGGGGAGGGGAACGAAGTGTCCTTATAAGGGTATGGACACCTCCCTTCTTGTAGACGCGTTCTAGGAGCCTGTGGGGGGTTCGCCAGGAGAAAACCTTGAGGCCTGTCTTTGGCTTGGGACGCCGTAAAGTTCCCTAGGCCAAAGAGGACAATATCTCGTCACGCTGTGCCGCCGCTGCGCCACTCTGGGAGACGCGTTCTGGGACCCCGTGGGGGGTTCGCCAGAAGAAAACCTTGAGGCCTGTAGCTTGGGACGCCGTGAAGTTTCCCAGGCCAAAGAGGACAATATCTTGCCATATTGTACCGCCGCTGCGCCACTCTGGGAGATGCGTTTTGGGGGCGGCTTAGGCCGTCTGCCAGGAACAAAACCGTGAGGCCTGTAGGCTTGGAGATGCCGTGAAATTCTCCCAGGCTGCAGCCTGTAGGTTTGGAGACGCCACGAAGTTCTCCCGGGTCAAAGCGGACAATATCTACATGCGGATGTGCCGGGGACGTTACAAATAGTATCAGAATCGGGATCCGGTCCAGTGTACCAGCGAGGACGCTAGGTCCCCAAGGGGGTGGACTGTAAGGTCCCACATTAGATTAGGGAAGGGGAACGAAGTGTCCTTATAAGGACCTGGACACCTCCCTCCTTGTAGACGCGTTCTGGGAGCCTCTGGGGGGTTCGCATTGGGACGCCGTAAAGTTTTCCAGGCCAAAGAGGACAATATCTCGCCACGCTGTGCCGCCGTTGCGCCACTCTGGAGACACGTTCTAGGAGCCCGTGGGGGGTTCGCCAGGAGAAAACCTTGAGGCCTGTGTATGGCTTGGGACGCCGTGAAGTTCTCCAGGCCAAAGAGGACAATATCTCGCCATGTTGTGCCGCCGCTGCGCCACTCTGGGAGACGCGTTTTGGGGGCGGCTTCGGCAGTCTGCCAGGAATAAAATCGTGAGGCCTGTTGACTTGGAGATGCCGTGAAACTCTCCCAGGCTGCGGCCTGTAGGCTTGGAGACGCCGCGAAATTCTCCCGGGCCAAAGCGGACAATATCTACATGCGGATGCGCCGAGGACGTTACACAAGACCTGCACAATACCAAAGAAAACAAGATAGTCAAAGGCCAATGGGTTTAGATCCCCACAGGCTCTCCGACGCTGAAGTCAGTCATTGCCTTTTTTAAAAATAAAAAGGAAAGAACTTGATTTTATTTTTCTTTCAAGTAGGAGTCTTTTTTTTTTTTTTTAGAGAAAGAGAATTGGAGTCCTCTCTCTTGGAGGATTACCTTCTCTTTATATAAGATCTCTTTTCAGTTTCATAATTTCTTTGGATAAGTATAACTTCTCTGATTTTCATAACTGCTTCGGATAAGCATAACTTATCCGATTTTCATAACTGCTTCGGATAAGCATACTCATGTGTTTTAACTTCTGGTCGGTTATGGTACGTTTCTTTCAAAACGAACCGTAGAAGTTATCAGGAGGTTTTTATAATCTATCCCTTGGGTGGTTATCAGTTATTTGGGTAATGATACCCATCACTAGCCCCCCATGCTAGAAGATTAAAATTTTAACTTCTGGCATGTCTTTCTGATAGAATTGATTACTTAGGATTTTTTGATGACTCCGGATTTTTGTCACTCCGGATTTGGTGATTCTGGAGTTTTGGTCACTCCGAACTTTTAGTGACTCCGAAATTTTTAGTCACTCCGGATTTTTGTCACTCCGGATTTATATTCACTTCGGATTTGGTGACTTCGGATTTTGTGACTCTCGCTTTTGGTCACTCCGAATTTTTGTTCACTCCGGATTTTGTAACTCCGGATTTATATTCACTCCGGATTTGGTGACTCCGGATTTTATGACTCTTGCTTTTGGTCACTCCGGATTTTTATTCACTCCGGATTTTTTGACTCCGGATTTTTGGTCACTCCGGATTTGGTGACTTCAAATTTTTGGTTACTCCGGATTTGGTGACTCTAGATTTTTAGTCCTCCGGATTTCGTAACTCTGGATTTTTGGTCACTCCGGATTTGGTGACTCTGGATTTTTCGTCACTCCGGATTTGGTGACTTCAAATTTTTGGTCACTCCGGATTTGGTGACTCTGGATTTTTGGTCACTCCGAATTTGGTGACTCTGGATTTTTGGTCACTCCGAATTTGGTGACTCCGAATTTTTGGTCACTCCGGATTTGGTGACTCTGAATTTTTGGTCACTCCGAATTTGGTGACTATGGATTTTTAGTCACTCCGGATTTGGTGACTTCAAATTTTTGGTCACTCCAGATTTAGTCACTCTGAATTTTTGGTCACTCCGGATTTGGTGACTCTGAATTTTTGGTCACTCCGGATTTGGTAACTCTGAATTTTTGGTCACTTCGAATTTGGTGACTCCGAATTTTTGGTCACTCTGGATTTGGTGACTCTGAATTTTTGGTCACTCTGGATTTGGTGACTCCGAATTTTTGGTCACTCCGAATTTGGTGACTCCGAATTTTTGGTCACTTCGAATTTAGTGACTCTGAATTTTTAGTCACTCCGGATTTGGTGACTTCAAATTTTTGGTCACTCCGGATTTGGTGACTCTGAATTTTTGGTCACTCCGGATTTGGTGACTCTAGATTTTTGGTCACTCCGAATTTGGTGACTCAGGATTTTTAGTCACTCCGGATTTGGTGACTCCAAATTTTTGGTCACTTCGGATTTGGTGACTCCGAATTTTCGGTCACCCCGAATTTGGTGACTCCAAATTTTTGGTCACTCCGGATTTGGTTACTCTGGATTTTTGGTCACTCCGGATTTGGTGACTTCGAATTTTTGGTCACTTCGGATTTGGTGACTCTGGATTTTTGGTCACTCCTGATTTGGTAACTCTGAATTTTTGGTCATTCCGGATTTGGTGACTCTGAATTTTTGGTCACTCCGGATTTGGTGACTACGAATTTTTGGTCACTCCAGATTTAGTGACTCCGAATTTTCGGTCACTCCGAATTTGGTGACTCTGAATTTTTAGTCACTCCGGATTTGGTGACTCCGAATTTTTGAACACTCCGAACTTGGTTACTCCGAATTTTTGGTCACTCTGAATTTTGTGACTCTGGATTTTTGGTCACTCCGGATTTGGTGACTCTTTAATGTCGCCTCCATCAAATCCTTTGCATCAACTTTAATTAATTTTTATTGTTGTTGTATTGATGATGGAAAGATGTACTGGATGCCCTCTTTTTTGAATGGAATCGATTATTTTGACTTTTATTGAAAGAATTTTTTCAAATGCAATCCGTTCCAAGTTCTCGGCACCAATTTTTCATTTGAGGTGCGCAATTTATAGGCACCATTTCTTAGTACAGTAAAAATAATAAATGGACATTCCCAATTAGGAGAGAACTTATTTCTATTGGCAATTTTTTCGATTGCCTGTATACTTCTCAAGACTAAGTCTCCCACATCAAATTGCCGTGCCTTCATTCGTTTGTTATAGTATCTTGCAATCCGTTGCTGATAAGCGGCTGTCCGTACTCTTGCTGTTTCTCTAGATTCTTCCAATAGATTAAGATTCTCCTTAAGCCGTTGTGAATTGCTTTGAGGATCAAAATTCTCTATCCGGAGGCTGGGTAATCCTATTTCAACTGGTATTACCGCTTCGATCCCGTAACATAAGTTGAACGGTGTTTCTCGTGTTGGCTCTTTAGGAGTAGTCCGGTTTGACTATAATATTGAGGCAACTCATCTGCTCAGTAGCCCCCAGCTTCTTCTAGCTTTGTTTTTAATCCATACAGTAAAGTCCAGTTGGTTGCCTCTACCTGACCATTAGACTGTGGAAATGCCACCGAGGTATGTACCAATCGGATCCTCAAATTGGAGCAATATTTGGTGAAGCATTTTTCAGTGAATTGAGTTCCATTATCAGTGACTATTGCTTTTGAAACTTCAAACCGGCAGACAATATTTTGTCGTACAAATTCCGTTGCATTATGCTCGGTTATTTTTGCCAAGGGAGAAGCTTCCACCCACTTGGTAAAATAATCAATTCCTATTATGATAAATTTTCTTTGTCCGGCCGCTACTGGGAAAGGTCCAAGTATGTCCAGCCCCCATTGCGCGAACGGCCAGGGTGCTTGTAATGATTTTAGTTCGGTCGGAGGTACATGAGGCATGCTTCCGTGGATTTGGCAATTTTCACATTTCTTGACAAAGTCAGCCGCATCTTTTTTCATGGTTGACCAGAATAGCCTTGTTGCATCAATTTGAAGGCAAGATTCTTTCTTCCTATATGGGATCCGCATATCCCAAGGTGGACTTCACTTAATGCATAATCTGCTTCATCCGGAGTAAGACATCTCAAATATGGGATGGAGTATCCACGACGATACATTTTTCCATCAATGATTGCGTACCAGCTAGCCATTTTCTTTATACGTTTAACATCGTCCTGATTTTCTGGAACGATTCCATTAGAGAGGTATCGATAATAAGGGGTCATCCAGTTTTCACTACTAGTGATTTGTAAGGTATCCTGATCAATTTCCTCAATACTCGGAGCAGTTAGGACCTCTCACATACTTCGAGAGTACTGCTCCGGATTTTCTATAGCCGCTGTCTTTGCTAATTGGTCGGCCTTTCCATTTTCCGTTCTAGAAATATGAGTCACATCTATTTTATCAAAATCTTGAAAAGCACTTCTTACCTTAGCAAGGTACATTGCTAAACATGAATTTGACACTTCGAAGTTCTCTCGCATTTGATTAACTATCAGCTCAGAGTCACTATAAATTGCAATATACTTTACTGAATATTCTTTGGCTAACCGAAGTCCGGCTAACAGAGCCTCATATTCGGCCACGTTGTTTGTTGTTGGGAACGAAAGTCTTAGTGAGTACGGTATTTCCATTCCTTCCGGAGTTCTATAATATTACTCCGGCTCCACTTCCTGATTGTGTAGAGGATCCGTCCACGTACATCATCCATAGAGCGGATAATTCAGTCCGGTTAATATTTTGATCTTTTATTTCATTATTTTGGGCTAAAAAGGAAGTTTCGACTAGAAAATCAGCCAAAGCCTACCCTTTTATTGATGGTCTTGGCATGTATTCAATGTCAAATTCTCCAAGTTCGATCGCCCATTTGACCAATCGTCCTGAAGTATCAAGTTTTTATAATATTCCCTTGAGGGGTTGATCTGTGAGGACGATTATCTTATGGGCCTGAAAGTATGGCCTTAACTTCCTCGCAAAGTTAACGAGTGCCAATATTAATTTTTCAGCACGACTATAGCGACTTTCTAGCTTGATAGCGTTTTACTGACGTAGTAAACCGGTCGTTGAACGTCTGCCTGTTGCTGGATCAAGACCGAACTAAATGCCAGATCAAAAATGGCCAGATATAAAAATAACTCCTCTTCCTCCCGTGGTGACGTAAGGAGAGGAGGGCTGGCTAAATATTCTTTTAAATCTTGAAAGACTTTTTGGCATTCTTCAGTCCATTGAAAACCGTTGGCTTTTGTTCCCCTTAAGGCTTTGAAAAACGGAAGGTATCTTTCTGCCGACTTGGATATGAAATGGGAGAGTGCAGCGAGTCTTCCTGTGAGCCGTTAAACTTCTTTGACGGTTTTTGGAGGGCTCATTTCTGCAATTGTCTTAATCTTTTCTGGATTGGTCTCAATTCATCGCTTTAAAACTATAAATCCCAAAAACTTGCCTGAAGATACTCCGAAAATACATTTGGTTAGATTTAATTTCAAACGATGTTTCCGGAGTACTTCAAAAGCCTCTTCCAAATCTGCAGTGTGACCGTTCATGAACTTACTTTTAACGAGCATATTATCTACATATACTTCCACATTTCGACCGATTTGAGCCACAAATATTTTGATCACCAGTCTTTGGTACGTTGTGCCAGTATTCTTCAAGCCAAATGGCATCCCTTTGTAAGAATAAGTTTATTGGTCAGTCATAAAGGAAGTATGTTCTTCGTCTTCCGGGCACATGCTAATCTGGTTGTAACTGAAATATGCGTCCATAAAACTAAGTAGTTTATATCCGGACGTTGAATCTACCAATAAATCGATTCTTGACAAAGGAAAACTGTCCTTAGGACAGGCCTTATTCAGGTTGGTAAAATCAACACACATCCTCCACTTTTCGTTGCTCTTCTTTACCATAACCACATTAGAGAGCCAGTCCGGATACTGGACCGCTCTAATAAAACCGGCATCCAATAATTTTTTCACTTCCTCCCTAATTGCGATGAGCTTTTCAACTGAATAGTTCCTTCGCTTTTGCTTAATGCGTTTGTGATTGGGATCCAAACATAATTTATGGATCATCACTTCGGTAGGAATTCCTGGCATATCGGATGATGTCCAGGCAAAGGCATCCTTATTTCGTCGGAGGAAATCAATTAACCGTCCTCGTACTAGTTTGGTTAATGAATTTCCAATCTGCACACATTTTTTTGGATCTGTTGGGTCCAACGGAATTAAATCAGTTACCTCTCTGGATTGTGCTTGTTGTAAGGCATTTTCTTCTCGATAATCAAAATCTTCCACCGATCAATCTTAAATAGTTTTTTTGACTTGGGACAAAAAAATATGTTCGACCGGTTACTTGATCTCCCAATATTTCTCCTATACCATTTGGTGTCAGAAACTTCATTTTTAAATGGAAAATTGATGTAACCGCTCCAAATATTGTAAGGCAGGGTCGACCCAGAATTGCATTATAAACAGAAGGCAGGTCGACAATCAAGAAAGTAAGTTTGTGAGAAGCAGTTTTTGGATAAGTTCCCAATGTGGCCTCCAATTGAATGGTTCCTCTGACTGTGACCGGTTCATTTCCCACTCCATATAGTGGTCCATTAGCCGGTCTGAGTTGATTGATTTTCAAACCTAGTTTAATGAAAGTATCAAAATAAAGTAAATTGTTATAGCTTCCATTGTCTATAAATATTCATTTCATCTGGTAATCTAAGGTACCATCAGAAACTAAAGCTGATACAACCAATGGATCTGAGTGTGATGACCTCACATGATCCATATCCTCCTTACTAAAGCTAATTACATCATCACTTTCAAACTTTCACTTTTTACCACTCCTGATGGCATCCAGTTGGTCAGAATTACAAACTTTGGCCGGCCTAGTGGATATCATATTCACCACTCCGGCCACCACACGACTTTTTAGTTGTGGTCCCTCCCTTTCTTCCTCTTCCAGTCTTTCACCAGAGTCGCGCTCTGGGCTATTTACAAACTTTTTAAGGTGTCCCTTCCGAATTAGTTTTTCTATCTCTCTTTGTAATGTCAAGCATTCTTCAGTTCCATGCATAGGGGAGCGATGGTAGTGGCAAAACTTGCTTTGATCTTGCTTTGATCTTCACTTTCAGGGTTCTTTGGGACTCTTGGCCATTTAAAAAAATTTTCCTCCCATATCTGTATGAGAATATTTGTTCTAGAATCATTTAACGGAGTCAGATCAAAAGGCTTTAATTCCCTTCGTGCTTCGTCCTTAAACTTCCTTCCGGGCTCCTTTGGATGGGATCTTTCATCCTCTCTTCTTCTCTTCGGTGATCCTTGATGAGAAGGATTCACCCTAATAGGCTTCTTAGCCTCATTGGCTTCCTCTGCTACCACGTATGCTCGTGCAGTAACTTTCACTTATCTAAAAGTTTGTAGATTTGTGTGAGCTAAATGTTTAAAAAACTCTCCTGCCTCCAGATTCGCTATAAAAGTATTTAACTTGACTTCATCAGTAAGTTGTGGAACTCGACGAGCTTCGGAAGTAAATCTTGATAGGAAGCTCTTCAAATTTTCATTTGGACCCTGTTTGACACGTGCCAGGTGCCAGGGCTGCTTTTCTATTCTCCGACTTGAAGCGAACTGAGAAAGATAACTAGCTGCTAATTCCTGGAATGACCAAATTGAGTTGGTCGGCATTCGGTAGAACCAAATCCTCGCATCCCCTTTTAAAGTTAAAGGGAAGTATTGACACATCATTATTTCATCTAAGCCCTGAAAACTTAGTAGCGTTCGGAAGTGATCCAAGTGATCCATCGGATCAGCACTTCCGTCATAGGTATCAATGGCTGGCATCTTGAACTTCTTGTGTAGTGGACCGGTCTGTATCTCCGTTGTGAATGGGGACCTCCTTAAATCGTTATTTCATCCCTCAGATTTTACTCTGAAAAGATAATTCCACATCTTTTCTAATTTCTCCTTTTTTTGAGGAACAGTAGCAGATTTTTTGGCATTGAAATAAGTTCTCAATTCCTCAGGAACTTCAGATCGGTGTGGTTGAGCATTTTTAGCATTGAGATGAGCTCTCAATTCTTCCGGAGCTTCAGATCGGTGTGGTTGGGTATTTTTAGCATTGAGATAAGTTCTCAATTCTTCCGAAGCTTCAGATCGGTGTGGTTGGGCATTTCTGCCAACCGGCGGCAAGTTGGAGGAAGCTTCCTCTTGATCAAGAGGTCTTCTCTCACTTCGTGAATTACGTCGTTTTGGACTGCCTTCGACGGATCTTGGGCCCAATCGGCCTTCTAATCGAGATTGGCCTCCGCTTCTCTCTCTTGCATGCATTTTCTCTTGAATATGTCCGGCCGGTCTTTTCTTCTGTCTATTCCCCATAGAAGCGGGAACATGCATTGTTGAAGAATGGGCGTCCAGTTTTTGGCGTCCTACTTCCTCGCGTAGACTTTGGAATTCTTGAAACATGTGATCCATCCGAGCGTTTAATGTTTGTAGGAGTTGAGTCTGTTGATTCTTATCGTGCTCCTGCAAAGGAGGATCATTTTCAGGGATGGCGTTCTCCATTGCCAGAGCACTTTGACGAGTCCGGGTATTAACCATTTTTTTTTAGTGGTAAATCAAACTTTTTATCTGATTCCCACAGACGGCGCCAATGTTGCTGCTCTGGTCCAGATTTATATGGAAATGGTTTTGTCCTCCGCTTTTTTAACCCAAGACCTGCACACCAAAGAAAACAAGATAGTCAAAGGCCAAAAGGGTTAGATCCCTACAAATTCTCCAACGCTCAAGTCAGTCATGGCCTTTTTTAAGAATAAAAAGGAAAGAACTTGATTTTATTTTTCTTTTGAGTAGAAGTCTCTTTTTTAGAGAAAGAGAATTGGAGTCCTCTCTCTTGGAGGATTACCTTCTCTTTATATAAGGTCTCTTTTCAGTTTTATAACTTCTCTGGATAAGCATAACTTCTCCAATTTTCATAACTGCTTCGGATAAGTATAACTTCTCCGATTTTCATAACTGATTCGGATAAGTATACTCATTTGTTTTAACTTCTGGTCAGTTATGGTACGTTTCTTTCAAAACGAACCGTAGAAGTTATCAGGAGGTTTTTATAATCTATCCATTGGGTAGTTATCAGTTATTTGGGTAATGATATCCATCAAATAGTAAAATAATTATTTTTAT
>JAODPA010107704.1:0-20070 GCA_025585075.1 Nepenthes mirabilis
AAAAAACACTTAAATTCCCTTTCGGCATTTTCCTCTATATTATCAAAGAAGTATGGGAAACATAGATGAGAATTCTCTTTGTCCACTGCTTTAAGGAAGCCACTTGCACAATATGATTCCGCATAAGTGGCTTCTTATCACGAACATATTAAAACCAAAAAAATTAATCACATATGCCACCTCGTAAACTCAAGTCTAAATGAGGGAAAATTTAAACTTAAACCAAGCTTAAAGGGAATCTGCATGCAATATATATACATTGGTGCTTAGAGTTGAATAATATAACATATATTGGTAAACCTGATTATTCAATATATTTGTCGGGCCCCTGTAATTGTTCAAATGCTAACCTGCATCAAAGTCTGTTGTTTGACCTGACCCTAAGTGGTCACCTTTGGACACAAATTAGCTACTATATATTTTTTTTTCTCATAAGAACAGAGGGAGCCACTAATGCACTCGCTAAGCAAAAGTTCAAGTGGCTTATTATGGGAAAAAAAACGCAAATTCATTTCCACGTCTTTGTCACTGCACGTCATGTCAATTGAGCATATCGCAACCACTATAAATAACTGCCTGCACCCCATTTCTCTGTAGGTGATTTAAGTTTTGAGGAGAGGAGCGTCTCCCTAATGTCCTTATCACTGTTGTAAAGCCCACAAAATCTCACTCCTTTTCTTACTTCGTCTCAGTCAGCTGATAAGAAATCCTCAGTTTTTTGTGAGTACCTAAATTAGGGAGGAAAATAGTGTTATGCTTTAACCTAGAAGACACCCACTTTTCACTGACCTTTGCTTGAGACTCGTTACTTAAGCTGCATAAAGCTCCCATCTCTTTCTCTCGGTGTTTCTCTGCCAAAAAGTACTGGTTCTCCGTGCCCTCTTCAAGTTGCCGCATCTGTGAAAATATAATAAAGGTTCGTGGTCTAATAAATAAGTGGGTGCTCATTTAAATGCACGTTCAGGCTATATAAGTATATATTATCTGGCTGCATGGCTACATAGCTACATAGCTTGGCTTCTGACCTTTTTCTAACCTTGCTTTTTTCCATTGAGAATTTGGGAGGAGTCGTATTCTACTGTTGATATCTCTTTTACCCACAAACATTTTGCAGGTAAACACCATGAATATTTCCTTCTCCATATGCAAACAAGCACAACCCTTTGTGAGTTTCCCAGGCGGACTTAACACGGGCTCCTTAAACTTTCACCATCACAAGGACAAGGTCGTGTTTGTGATGGGAGCAACTGGGACAGGAAAATCGAGACTGTCCATTGAATTGGCAACTCATTTCCCAGCTGAAATAATAAATTCGGATAAAATACAAGTGTACAAAGGGCTCGATATCGTCACCAACAAAGTGACAGCAGAAGAGTGCCGCGGGATCCCCCATCACATTTTAGGCATAGTAGATCCTAATGATGATTTTACTACGACTGATTTCCGCCATCATGCATCACATGCTATTGAGGCTATCCTTGAACGGGACAAGGTCCCGATCATAGCAGGTGGATCTAACTCGTTCATTGAATCTCTAGTGAACGACGATGCCTATTTCTTGTCGAAATATGACTGCTGCTTCCTATGGGTCGATGTATCCTTGCCTATCCTCCAATCATTTATATCACAGCGAGTTGATCGGATGGTAGAGGCGGGATTGGTTGATGAGGTTAGAGGGATATTCGATCCAAATGCAGATTACACACAAGGAATAAGGCGCGCAATTGCAGTTCCCGAAATGGATGGATTCTTGCGTGCTGAAGGGAACGTGAATGCAGAAACCTTGGCCAGGCTTCTCGAGGAAGCCATTGATGAAATCAAAAGCAATACTTGTAAACTGGCAGTTCGCCAATTGCAAAAGATTCATCGACTGAGGGACTTCTGGGGATGGAATTTGCATCGCATAGATGCTACAGAGGTGTTCACAAAGTGCGGGGAAGAAGCCAATGAAGCATGGGAAAGGATAGTGATGGGGCCGAGTACCATGATTGTAGGCCGATTCCTATATGAAGGCACTAGTCTCGAAACAATTTCACCAACAGCCAGTTCAACCATTATCACAAGGACTATACCTATATCACCTATGGCAGCGGCAACACACTAGACAAAGTGTTTATATAAACATCGTCTAATTGACCTTTGGTTTTTCTGTCCTAAATTCATTTTCATAAAAAAAGAGACAAAACCAATGGTCAGAAATACGGTGCTTGTATAAGCACGATCTCCCATAACCACTACCCTTTTCTTGCTTATGAGAGCTTTTGTATTCCTGTTGAAGCTTTGCAGTAACAGAAAAAGAAAATAAAAGATGCATATAGACCATGGAGAGGTTACCAGTAGTTAACATAGACAGTTGGAAGCATTATAATAATCGGTGTTGGCTGCTATTGCCGCACGCATCTCCGTACCCGATGAGCAAGCCAAGCCATTATAGGTCCACTCTCATTATTCACAGAATAACCAACAAATGGGTCTCCACCAATCACTTCAACAACCAATAGCCTCCTGCGTGCACACCAGCTTAGAGAGTGGTGTTTTTGCCTTTTAGTTTGCCATCGTTTTTGATATATAGACTACTGTTTTGTACTGTTGATGATCACCAGGAATAAATAGATTGGATATTTAATAACTCAATCTTCCATCCCTTGTTTTGTTTTTTTAATGACGTGCAATGCTATGCAGTCCAAATCTACTCTTAGCTTAAATTAATCTAAAACTTTGATATGAACACTAATTAATGATTGCAAAGTTCATACGACCAAACTGATATCTTATTACTTATTCTACACCTAATTCTTTGATTTACATTTTAGATGCCATGTCTACCTTTTTCTTTTTTAAGTTAAGAAAACTCTAATCCAATGCTAGGGTTTCAAAGGTGAAGAATATGACTCCCAGCAAGATTTTTTTTTTTTTGTAAAATATTAGTATTATTATTTTGCATTTTAACATATTTTGGAGTGCAATATAGCAATGTGTTTGCATCGAATCCACAATGGTGACAGAAATAATTCCTCAATGATAGGGGATAGAAGTGATATCATTGGGTGCAAATAAACCTTTTGAACCACCAAAGTTGTTCTCAGATATCATGGCATGAAATAGTTCAACAAAATTCTGATATGTTATTATTTTAATTGATAATTCCCACAAGTTACAATCTACCAGAAATGGTACAAAAGGCAAAATAGTTGTATTTTTCTCTTTCTTTCTCTGCGCCTCCCATCCAAATTAGAAAAGCCTATCGCATGGACCCACAATAAAAAAAAATTAATTTTAAAAATTTCTTTTTAGCGTCAGGCAAGGTATAAATTCATTCAATGGTCAAAATCAGCTTTAAGGAATAGCAGTATTTTAACTTGGGGGCATCCGTCCACATCACAGACATGATGATAAGATTCAGGCCGCAAAAATGGCCGTCCAAGGCTTCAGCATTTCTTTGTCCTATATTATGTTTCACAAGGGTCCCTCTAACTTAATCAGAGGCCTTAAACAAATCCTTTCTTCCCCTCGTCCCAAGAAATTGAAAGGGTATTAATAAGAAAAGGTGCAACTCAACAGGTCAATTGGAAAGTGAGTAAAAGCTCCATAATATCAATAAAAAAAGGAGGAACAAAAAACCTAGACAATTAAATATTGTTTGTTGAACCTGCAATTCCCCTCTGCCTGATAAGGAAAATTATTTCAATTAAGCTGTAAGTGGGAAGGGGGAAATCATTTTTTGCCACATTAGATTTCTCATTTCCTCAATAACAAGTCACTTGATCATTACGCACGTAAGATAAGTTACTCTTGGTTTTTCCTCTTGATGGGTCATTTGGAATTTTTGGGAATTAATATATGCAGTGAATACCAATTCAGATTGACTGCAGAAGATAGCTGCCAATACATAATGTTGAACGATTAAAGAAATAGAAAAAAACCATTATACTAGGTATGTCTAATGTACTTATGTAATCAGGGCAAATACTAACTTGATTCATTGCTGCCAAGATCTATACGATATTTGCGACCAATGAGGAAAACATAAAAATGTAAGTGACTACTGTAGCAGCAATTTTCTTGAGCTGAAAATTATTGCTTAAAACAAACGGCTATATGATGAATGCGGTTTCCATGTATTGTATAATCATCCAAGCAACATACAACAAATAAATATCAGTTCATTTAATTGTGCAAAAAAGAGTCAAAAGTGCTAGATAATTAGATTTAGAACGATGACCAATGCACTTTGATTGGCATCAAAATGTTGGCCATTAAGGCAAGACTGTCCTTTGTCAAGAAAGGCAGTCTCAAATGAGATATCCTGCACAATCTGTTAGAGAATATGAGAAAATAACAAAAGAAAACTCCAAAAAATCACATGCAATCAACAAAGTGAATAAAGAAGAACCAAATAGGAATACCTTCCTCAGCATCATGGTGAAAAAGAATATCTTCTTTTTCAGTGAACGATAAGAAATCCCGAGACTGCAATAATCAATAATGTAAAATACTTATAAGAGCACTAATTAACAAGGCAGTGCAAGAAACATGCATGACTGTAAAGC
Source organism: Nepenthes mirabilis (assembly GCA_025585075.1). NCBI lineage: Eukaryota > Viridiplantae > Streptophyta > Magnoliopsida > Caryophyllales > Nepenthaceae > Nepenthes > Nepenthes mirabilis. The sequence continues at coordinate 4,551 of JAODPA010107704.1, forward strand.
CTATAAAAATACTCAAGAATCAGTGCTGAATGAGCAAGACCAAAGCAATGAAGCATCCAGCAAACTCAGGCTAAATGGGCATCGATGGAGGTAACTTCAACATCATCCCCCCTCGCCTCCTGTTGAAAAGAAGAATAAAAAACCGTATTGACACCCACCCTTGTCCTTCTTCACTCTAGGAATCCTACTCCGAATTCAAGTATTTTCTTAGTCCAACAAAAGACGTTCAATGCTTATCATAGGAACAGTAAGTTCAATGCTATTTCGCTATGATAAAGTAAAGGCAAGAGCCATCTACACTAGACAGATTTTATAGATAGGTGCTGCAAACATTGAGGGAATTCTAGATTTGACAACTGCAAAGCCAAAGAGAGCACAAGAATGGAAGAAATTAACCTAGAAAACCCACCAAGATTTGTGAGTGGCACTCACAAAAACCACAACAGAAGGAAATACACAAGTTCCTTAAAGCTCTTGACCTCATGCCAACTTCATATTGGCTTGTAAGGGTCACTTCACACCTACTTCTGCCATTTTAACAGTAAGATACAAAAAAAAGTTCTATGGTGGTAAAAAAGTAGTTTTTTCATACAATAACTCTTAATTAGAACTAAACATAGGCTTGATAGCTATTAATTCTAGGATGAACTAGCTCTGTTAAAACATAGAAACCACATAAAACGAAATCAAACTAAAGCCTCTTTCCACTTGGAAATGGAAACCGTATAAAAATAATAATGGAAGCATTAATGAGTGCCCTGACAACACTTGTTGAAGTGCTATTTTTTGGGAGAGTAATTTGCATTTAATGTCAACATAATGCCATGCAAATTGTAATTCACAATAAAGAACTACTATTATTTTTTTTAATGTATTATAGGTAATTTTGGAATTTTATTGCACCACACCAATTGCCAAAAGGAGAGAAAAACATTCATCTACTGGCGTTTCACTACAAAGAACTACTAACTCATTAACAAGGCCACAAAAATATTCATCTCATTATATAGGCATTTCACTTTTCAACATTCGAGCACCTGGGAGAGAAAAACATTGTTCACTCTCCTTCCATTACCAATTGTAAACCCAAAACATAACTTTGTGCTTATGGTTCTGTAGCATGAAATTGTAGCAAAAGAAGTTCACAAAGCAATCACTGCAAAGATGAGTAAAAAAGGTAGAATTAATCACACTTTATCTAATGGCATAAGTTGACTTCTGAGTTCTGAGCACTGAAATGGCAATAATTCCTAACAGAATCACTAAAGCAATTATGCAGGAAAATGACCAAAGCAATTAAGCAGGAAAATGACCAAAAAGATAAACTTGCACAAATTATAAATCTACCCTACAAGGAATCAGCAACGGAAAATGATATAGTCCATAGAATACAGACCTGAACTTCCTTTACCTTGCTCATCTTATGAATCCAATATCATTAATCTTAATTTGAGCTGAGAATGAATGATTACACAAAGTTGGGGGAAAGGGGACTGAACTTGAGACCTTTGGTGCACGGGTAGGGCTGGCATACATTGTAAATTATATAGACAACATATCACCTATATCTTCTTCAGATATTTCTGCTGGTTTCAATCAAGTCTAAACATAGAGTAAGTTGTACTTCATAAAAATGAATGCTCATCTTGACAAACAATCAAGAGATGAACAAATTGCTAATATAATCACAGCATTGTAGGCCATCAAAGGGTGGACAACAATTTACCTATTCACGGATATCAATACCACCAAGTGAGCAACAGCCTGCCTTATAAACTTGCACCACTGAGAGGTCATGATGGGGCAAATCTGCTTAAGCCCTCTGTCCTCACTCAACTTTATGGGTCCCTAACATTCACTCAATGATAAAGATTATGTTCATACCAACAGCTCGTGACAGTTCACCATGTGGCAACACAACTAATATCCTCACTCAATATCACGCGTCCATAACTATAGTGACCTAAATCTATATAATAACATATTATCTACTTTGGACTGTAGGTGAGAGTTTTCACCCGCATGGTTTTGTTTCTCCAAGGTTTCCTCAAGAAAAAAGCATGTTATTATGGAGATATCTAAACCTTAAAGTAAGGCAAATTCCCTCTCTTTTCCAGGGCCATGTGGTATCCTAAGCACCAACTCCCATGCTCGACTCTACTAAAGGGACGATATCCTCATCGCATGTCATGCTCAACTATATGATTAAATGAGTCATGCTCGGGACTAGCATGACTCATGTCCGAACACTTCTGATTGAGAGTGGCTCCGATACTACTATGCAGTGATCCGAATCTACATGATAATATATTTTCCGTTTTAGGCCGCAACTATGCACTTGCATTCATACAGTTTTGTTCTTCTTAGGTTTTCCCAAGAAAATACCTATTATTATTCTTATTATAAGATATATTTCCTATCCTTCTCCAAGCAATGTGGAATCCTAGACACCTACTTCCACTGCAACAATCACTCAACTATATAATATTCTTTTTAAAACCAGCAGCTCATGACAAGTGGCATAAGATAAGTTGTCAATAAACTAGAACAACATTTCCACAATTCAAGTGGTAGGTCTAGATATCCCCCTTGATTTGATGCATATAAGTAAAAGGTCAATGCTTTCACTTCCCCTTGAAATAATCACTTTTTTTTATCTCTACTGGTAAAATAAACAAAAGGGTAAGCAGCTGAAAATCTTGTCATGGTTCACTTCAAGGAAGAAAAGAAAGACGAGGCGTAGAGAGAAGTGCAAAGAAAGAGCGTAAGTAGAATTAATTGTAAAGAGAGAATAAATTAGTAAATGTAAAGTGACACGGGTTCTAGAAGGAGGCATCATCGCAACTTAAGAGCCCTAAAATGAGGAGGGCAACGCAGTTGCTTTGAAGCCATCAAATGATAGATAACATCCACTGTTCAGAATATCGCCTCCTTGGCATGTGATTGCAACATCACATGGGGGGAACATAGTTTAGCTAAACCAATTTTCCAGCACAACAACAAACACAATAAATCAGCAGCATCTTCTTGTTATCAGCTTTTTAATTTCATAATCTAGTATTCTGTTAAAGAAATGAATAGAAGGTAGGTAGGAATCTAAAGTTAGAATTTATATATAAGTAGGATGATGTACAGAAAGAGAGGATATGAAAAAGAAATTACTTCTTTGTGCTATTTTGCTTTGGAATCCTTCTTCTTTCTCGAATTAGAGCAACTACTGGGTTCGTCCTTTGTTATTATCATTCATTCTATAATTTCTGTAAACTAGAAATTCCTTTAATTAAAAAAGAAAGAAAAACCAAGAAACAAGTATCACCTTATCAAGTGGCATAAGTGACAGATCCAATGGCTAAAGAACTTGCTTCAATCGAATCATAGAGTCAATGTTCCCGACTAAGATGCGGATGGAGAGCTTAGAATATCACATTATCCAATGCTTAGTAGACACTAATCAACTCAACAATGAGCTTGTTGAGTGACTGAAAAAGCATATAAATGGTCTTACCTAATAGATGTTTCTAATATTTGAAATATACCAATGTAGCTCCATGGCGCAGCCATTGTGGATACAACTGCTACCAAAATGCAAAGAAGAGCCAAAGGTGCTGCCGAGAATACAATTCTCACCAGGACACGAAGAGGAGCCGGAGGAACGTGAAGCGTAATGTAAGAATCGACTTCCCTCACTTTGAAGGAAATAATTCTGAATGGTAGATTTTCAAGGCTAGACAGTATTTCTACTTATATCAAACTCTCGAAAATCAGAAAATTCTGATGACTTCCTTTTACATGGAAGGGGAGGTATTAATATGGTTTCAAGATATTTCGATGACTAGTGAGTTTGACAATTGAAAAAATTCTACTCAAGCCCTACTCACAAGGTTCAAAAGCATGGTTTATGACAACTAAATGGAACAACTATAGAAGCTCTGTCAAGGCTCGACCATGGCAATGTTTAAAATGCAATTTGAAGCTATTTCCAACACTCTAAGTGATGTATTAGCCGCATCAAAGCTGAGTCGTTTCCTAGGGGAACTTAAAGGTGAGATTCGGTTTCTAATAAAGCTCCTTAGATCGACCAGTTTTCACTAAGCTCTTGGTATGGCAAGAATCTAAGAAGAGTTTATTACAAATTTGAAAAGATCTAATAGGGGTCAAATTTCCTTTGGAGGAGCTAGTCATCATTCCCTATCTAGGAGAATAAGCTCGAATCAAGCTGCTAGCAGGCTGAAAATAATAGTTTACCACATCTCTTCACCTCAAATGAGAGAAAGAAAGGATAAGGGGTTGTGTTATAATTGCGATGAGAAGTGAAATCCAAAACATAAATGTTCGAGCCCCAAATAATTTTTGGTAGAAGTGGTGGAAACAGAAGATTTATAAGAATTCAGCCTTGAGCAGATCATCACCAATCATCAGCGACAAGAAACTAAGGTCCCAAAGGCTCAAATATATTTCAATGCACACGATTACAAGCACTCCTCACTTTAAAACTAGGCTGGATACAGGAAGATTAATAGAGTACACAGTGTGATTTAGATCGATTCCAAAATCTCCCATAACTTCTTAGACTTGGGGTAGCTTGAGAAGTTCAAATGGTGAAGATTGGAACCAACCAGCATCCAAGTCCATATTGCCAATGGAGACATTGTACGAGAAGGGTCCAACCCAAGGGTAAAGCTTCAGTTCAAGGTATCACTTCCTTTCCAACTTTTCAGCTTTGGCATTGGAAGGTTGTGACGCGGTGTTAGGAATATAATGGTTAGCCACACTAGAACCCGTAGTATGGGATTTTCACACCCTTCATATGAAGTTTAGTCATCCAGAGAAGCAAATGCCAGTTCACGTATTAAAAACTGATGATACCTTAGTAGAAGTAAGTGCTTGGCTAATAGTCCTTGCTCTGGAAAATAAAGGGGTGATCCCAAAGTCTAGAATAACTCAAAGCTTGACAATTGTGAGAATCCTCCTAGTGATGTGCAGGAATTATTACAACAGTTTAAGGGGGTGTTTAAGGAGTCTAAGGGACTGCCTCCGATTCAAAACCATGGGCACCAGATTGTTCACAAAAATGATTCGAAACCAATAAGTATAAGGCCATATGGTTATCCTTACTTCAAAAAAGTGAGATTGAAAGGTTGGTAAAAAAGTTAGTCACAGCTAGAGCACTGCGGCTAGAAAGGCTGATCAGAGTTGGTAGATATGTGTAGATTATCGGGCACTTAACCACGAAATAGTTAAGGATTAATACCTAATACCAGTGATAGATGAGTTAATGGTGAACTTCATGGGACTACTATTTTTTTCAAGTTAGATTTAAGGTCCAACTTTCATCACATAAGAATGAAGAAGTCAAATATTCAAAAAATAACTTTTAGAACACAGGAAGGACATTAAGAGTAACTCATTATGCTATTTGGGCTAACTAATGCACTAACCACATTCCAAGGACTAATGAACAAAATTTTTAAGAATTTCATTCGAAAGCTTGTTTTGGTATATTTTTGATGATATATTGGTTTATAACTCTAACCAAGAAGCACATGAGATTCATATGAGGGAGGTACTGCATAAATAGGAAACCCACCGACACTTTGCAAAAATCAGCAGATGCAAATTTTTCTGTAAGGAGATTGAGTACTTAGGGCACCTCATATAAGAAAATGGGGTGAAGGCCAACCTCTTTAAGATTTCGGCGGTGCTAGAATGGACTTCTCTAAAGACGATTAAATCCTTAAAAGGATTTTTGAGCCTTATCAGTTACTAACATAAATTTATTAAAAACTACAGACTCATCACTGCCCATTACTACTCTTCTTAAGAAAAACTCTTTTTCATGGTCAAAGGACGCCTAGAAAGATTTTCAAAGTTTAAAAAGAGAAATATTAGAACCTCCTATACTGGCTTTATCAGAGTTTACCAATAAATTCATTATTGGATGTGATGCTTTAGGGGGAGGGATAGGGGCTATTGTAATACGAGAGCATTAGCCAATAGCCTATTTTAGCCAAGGTCTAAAAGGAAAGGCCTTAGCCCTTTCAACCTATGAAAAGGAACTATTATCCATCGCAATGACCATTAAAAAGTGGAGACCGTACTTGATGGGGTAGACATTCATAGTGAAGACCGACTAATAGAGCCTTAAGTTTTTTTTGGAACAAAAGGTAGGAACATAATTGCAACAAAAATGGATGTCTAAGCTCTAGGGTTAAGACTTCATCATTGAGTTCAAGAAGGGAGGAGAACAAAGTCACAGATGCACTATCCACAAGGGACAACAACCCAGCTATCATGATGCCGTCATACCCAAGCCTGGACTGGCTTGAAGAGGCCAAGGCAACCTATAGAACTAATCTGACCCTCAAGGAGATCATCTAGTGGCTTCAAGAAGGTACAACATCTTCTAAATCTTATTCTTTTCGAGATGGGGTCCTTTAGAAAAAGGAAAAGATTGTCATTAGGGCCCGCAAAAGAAAAATTATGTATTGGATACATTGTAGCCTAGTGGGAGGGCATTCATGTTATCAAAAAACCTTAAACCAAATTCAAACAAAATTTCGCTGAAAAGGCATGAGGAAAAAATAAAGAAAATTTATTCAAAAATGTCAAATTTGCTAACAAACTAAAACAGATTCTATCAAACCATATGGTCTCCTTCAACCATTACCAATCCCAGAACGATTTGTCCATTGATTTTATAGATACTTGCTTCATACTACTGTAACAGTATTTTGGTAGTTGTTGATAGATTCACAAAATATGCCTATTTCGTGACTTTAACCCATCAATACACAGTAACAAAAATTGCCGACTTATTTCTTAACCACATAGTGAGACTTCATGAAATGCCTAGAAACATTGTTAACGACAAATAACCCATCTTTACCAGTTCATTTTGAAAGGAACCGTTCAAACTATAGTGGACAAAACTTGCCTAATGTACAGTTTACCACCCCCAATTGGATGGTCAATTTGAAATTGTTTATAAGTGACTAAAACAATATTTAATGTGTTAAATAGGCGATAAGCCCAGATCTTAATCAAAGTGGTCAGCCATGTTTGAATGATGGTATAACACCTATCAGCAATCCTCAATTGGAGTGATCCCTTTTGAGGTGATTTATGGAGTTTCCACACCCAAATTGACACAAAATATTAAAGGGACCACGGCAAATGCAACAATAGAGGAAGAACTCAATAGTAGAAATCAAATTTTAGCTTTGTTGAAGAAAAATTTGTACATGGCCCAGGTTCGAATGAAGATGCAGTATGATAAACACAGGTCCAAAATAATGTTCCGAATCGGGGATTATGTTTTCCTCCACCTGCTACCGTATCGGTAAAAATCAATTTATTTTTCAAGAAATCTAAAGCTTGCACCAAGATTCTTTGGCCCATATAAAATATTAGAAAAAATAGGAACAGTTCCACAAACTGCAAGGATGCATCTCATTTTCCACATTTCAATACTTTAAAAGCATAATGGAGCAACAAAAAAAATGATTCAAACCCCACCGCCGATGGACACCGAAGGAGAGCTTTTACCCAAATCTGAATGGATAATTGGTAGATGAATCTACAAAATTAGTCGAAGAGAGGTTGTAGTGGTCCTTGTCAAATGGACCGGTGCAGTAGATGAAAACAACACATGGGAGTCCTTACACTCACTCAAGCTATGGTATCCTCACTTTGGGGGAAAGGTACTCTAAAAGACAATGGCTTTGTCATGGTTCACTTCAAGGAATAAGAGAAAGACAAAGTGTAGAGAGAAGAAGTGTAGAGGAAGAGTATGAGCAGAAGTAATTGTAAAGGAAGAAGAAATCAGTAAAAGTGAAGTGATATGGGCTTTGGAAGGGGGTGTCATGGCAACTTAAGAGCCCTGAAATAAGGAGGGAGATGTGGCTGCTTTGAAGCCTTCAGATGATAGATGACATTCATCATCAGAATATCACCACCTTGGCATGTGGCAGCATCACGTGGAGGGCAAATGGTTTAGCTAAATCAACTCGTGACGAATCATCAATATCTTCTTGTCATCAGCTTTTTTATTTTCTCTTTCTGGTATTTTGTCAAAGAAATGAGTAGAAGGTAATTAGGAAACTAAAGTTAGAATTTATTTATTAGTAGCATGATGTATGAAAAGGGAAGATGTGAAAAAAAAAATTACCTCTTTGAACTATTTTGCTTTGTTATTCCTTCTAGAATTGAAGCAACTACTATATTCGTCCTTCATTATTATCATTCCTTCTATAATTTCTATAAACTAGAAGTTCCTTTGATTAAAAAAAAGAAAAAAAGAAAAATCAAAAAACAAGTATCATCTTAATAAGTCTACACAAGAAAGAGAGAGCCAACAGGACTTTTACATTACGATGTAACAGTAGAGTTTCAAAGATAATTAGTAGATCCAAGATACATATGAGACAAGAAAGGAGGGTGCACTTAGGGCATATAATACATGGGAAGTGTTAGGCCTTTTAGGTTTGGTGCTTCAAATCACAATTTGTTTGACATTTTTATTGAGTTTACTAGTTGGGGTTGCCCATAGAGTATTACCTTATTCAGTATATTCACATAGTAATTGTATTACTGTGTAATCAACAACTTTTTTTTGGATATGTGATAGTCATATGTTAAAGGTCACAATACTAATATATGTTACCACATTTTTTGAAGAAACACAACCCCCCACCAAAATTTCCTAGTTTACCCTGGAAATTAGGAATCTACAGTTTCCTCTTTTCATCCAGCAGGTTGTTGCCTCCCCCTGCATGAATACTCAAGATTCAGCCTCAATCAAACCTTAAAAAAAAAAAAAAAAAATCATCAGGAAAATAAAGATTGGACTGAGATGCAAAGGTAGACCTGCATAATGAAGATGTGTTCATACCACTTTGAAACAAAGATATGTAGTTTCTGCCTTAGTGGAGAATAATAAAGCCTTTCTTGCTTGCAATGTCAACTGACAGCTAGTTTTTAAGTTGAAACTTGTTTATGCAAACCATAAGTCCCACCTAGGATTGAGGATTCACTTTGGTAAGGATGCCCCTTTGAAATGGGCAAGTAAATATCCTTTTCTCTGTAGGTTGAACAACCTTTTGATGTCGACCCTCACATTCCTTCCCAATTAAAGATATCATCTCCTTATAGCTGCTTTTCCTATTACACCAACAGAAAATGTCTGTTTAACAAAGATTATGTTTTATGCCCTCAAGATGGCTACCATCTAGGTATGCATTTTTTTAGGGTTGTAAACTTTGTCTTTTTTCCTTCAATGCTCAAGTTACATTACATCTTCAATAATCCTCTCTATAAATTGCTATCAAACTCCCTCAATCCGTGTTGGAACCTTTGTGCTCCAAGCTGCTACTCTTATCTTACTTTACGAGGTTAGTTCACAAGTACAAACTCTTAAACTTCATGATCTTTGACTACGAAGCTTGCTTCACGAGGTAGTGAACCAATGTACAGACAAGCAAAGGCCCAGCACATGCATCTCTACATATATTATACACCGGTGATGGGGGACATCAAAATCTAGTAACTATAGTCCCAAGCAATAGGAATCGGAATTGAGGTAGAGACCAGAGTCAAATAGAGAGATAGTTAGAAGACCGCATTAGTCTAGCCCTAAGAAACACGAACATTTCCCGGGACTAAAATGTCGGTGTTTACTACGTATCAGATGCCTGTATTCTTCCAACATGTCAAATTTTTTTAGTTACTTTAAAATTCCAACATGTTCATCAACACATTTTCCCATACATTACTTTCTTCAAACACCAGGATCCAAAGCAAAGACACAGAAAACCACAAGGAACATTAAACCTCAGTGAAAAACTCCATCGATGCTGGCCATTGGCAACCCAAACCTTTTTAGACGGCGCCAATAAGGTGATTGGATGTGATACCCTCTATTCTATCTCGTTTTCTTTTCCTTTTTTCCCGTGTATATTGCAAAAGATGAGAACAAAATAAATTTGCAGAAGGATAGACAAAACCCTGGATTTCTAATTCTATATTGTAATCAGGGTTCATATAAATGAGTAAAGTGAATGAAATGATTTTTTCTTTCCCCTTTCTCTTTATTATATCAAATAACATAATATTACAATAAATAAAAGGAATATATATGAAAGAAACAGAGAAAAACAGAACAAATCTGCTTCCTGATTAATGCCAATCTCAATATTGCCTATTCTACTTATTTCTTCAGTAGATCCATTAAGCCGACATATGATTACGTCGTCATTAAATAAATCTGGCCATCTGACTAAATTGTGGGCTTCTCTTTGCCCCTCGAAGAATTTCGACAGTACCATCCAACCTATCAACAATACTAGGAATTCAACCTTAGGGGCCCAGCCCCGTAGACCTATCAGGCTCAGCCCCTCAAACCCTTCCCAGGGTTTGCCTCTTCTCTTAGGTTCAAATGCTTTGACACAAATATGCAATCTGGATCACCTATTGTTTTTTCACTAGGACCCATCACAAATTAAATCTCACCGGTTGCCATCATGTTTTGTTCCTCTCCACGTAAAGGATTTTGACCCTTAATAATAATACTCATACAAATAAAATAATTGGTGCAGATGCAAGTTCATAGTACAAAGTCCATATGACATCATAGCAACAAAGTTACCAAAAATAACAGACTGCCAGGAACTAAAAAATAGAGGTAACTTTAAAGATAAATAAATGCTGCTAGCAGTCCTGTGGATGTAAAAGCAAGGTGGTTCTGTCAAACTAAAAATCGATCTTCCATGTTAAAAAACTTATCATATGAAGACCGGATGCGAAAATAAATTAAGGGTCGAAAACTAACTTTCCGCCAATAAAGTCAACTGCAATTGTTCGAATTTTTACAAAATTACCCACTTGTTTGGATTTTTAAGCCCTAATACCCCTCAATGATGGTGTACAATTAGAGTATAAGACTTAATGATTCAAACCAAGCTCCACACTTATACAGATATTTTCCGTCAAAATATCTTAGGGTAGTTACCATGCAAGAGAGTGGTTGAGAGGTTACCAAGAAACATGGGCCACTACAATTGGTTATAAATTAATTAATTTTTTTTTTGGCTAAAAAACTGAAAAACTAACATTCTCCTATTTGATCCATATTTCACTAAATATGATAATCGAAACCTATCAATCCTCATTCTTAAGAAACAAATACATAAATCCTGGTGATAGGTCCTCTATAAATAAGTAGTATCTTCCACATATTAAAATGCATTATATTTTTCAAGACATTATCCGAGTATGATAACATTACTTAATGAATAAACCTTATATTTATCCTAGGTCCAATAATTGATGATTTTATCAAAGTAAACAACTAATGTGCATACAAAAATTTTTGAGAAAACATTACAAACAAATAGGAATTTCATTAGAATATCATTGTCCATACAATGAAAATCACATAATGAAATTTAATCCCATTCTAGTTACGTGATCATTGAACCATAATAGTGGCATGCCTTTCGTCAAAGGATCAGTGATCATCAACTCAGTGTCAATTACTCAATGGCCACTTCATTTTCTTAAATACACTCCTTTATAACTAAAAACTCAATGTCGATATATTTATTTTAACTGCTACTTTTATTATTTTTAGTCAAGAAAATAGTAGTTGAATTGTCGTAATATATCTTCAATGGCCTTGAGATAGAATCCACCACTCTAAACTCAGATATGAAATTCCTCATCCATACACCACACTTTGTAATATCAAAAAAAGAAACGAATTTAGCCTCCATAATGGAAGCTACAATTACGATCTGCTTTGTACTCCTCCAGGATGCAACTCCACCGACAAGTATAAATATATATCCAAATGTTGATTTACGTGAATCAACATATTCAGCGAAATCTGAATTGGAGTAACCCAATACTTCTAGATTATCAGTCTGGCTATAAATAAGCATAAAGTCCTTGGTACCTTAAAGATACCTCATCACTTTCTTAACAGTTCTCCAATAATCCATACCTGAATTATTATTAAATCTTTCCAATATTTCCACCACAAAAACAATATTAAGTCTCGTACATACTTGAGCATATTTCAAACTTCCAATAATGAAAGCATACAAAATATTTTTCATTTGTTCCAATTCAAAATCATTTTTCGGGTATTGGTTCAAATTAAACCTATCACCCTTCACAATGGGTACTACACTTGATGAACAATCTTTCATTCGAAATCTCTGTAAAATTTTATAAATAAAGGTCTCCTGAGACAAGCCTAAAATACTTCATAGTTTATCTCGATGAATATTAATCCTAATGATATAAGATCTATCACCCATATCTTTCATTTTAAATTTATCAGAGAGAAATTGTTTCATTTCATGCAGCAAACATTTATCATTAGATGCAAGTAAAATATCATTTATAAATAAAACAAAAAAAATAAATTTTACTCCCACTAACATTTTGGTATATATATTGATCCAAAATATTTTCTTTAAAGTCAAATAAAAAGATAATATCATCAAATTTTAAATACCATTGATGGGAGGCTTGTTTTTATCCATATATGAACCTCTTAAGCTTGCATACAAATTACTAACTATTATTAGAGGAGAATCTTTCTAACTGTTTCATATAAACATCTTCCTCCGAGTCATCATTTAAAAAAGTCATTTCACATCTATTTATTAAAATTTCATATCAAAATGGGTAACTAATACCAAAATAATATGAAGAGAATTTTTCTTAAACATAAGAGAAAAAGTTTCTGCATAGTCAATTCTTTCCTTTGAGTAAATCTTTTAGCAATGAATCTTATTTTATATTTTTTTAATATTGCCTAATAAGTCCTTTATCTTAAAGACCCATTTACATCCTATGACTTTCACCCATTTAAGCAACTCAATGATATCCCAAACTCCATTACATCTCATAGAATTCATATCTTCCTTCATGGTATTATACCATAAATTTGATTTATTGCAACTCATAGTTTGTGAAACCATTTCAGGATCATTTTTAACTCCAATATTATAGTCAGACCCTCATGGATATATTATATAATTATTAGAAATTGCTAATTTTATTATTCTAGCAAATCTTCTTAATGTTGTATCCATAATTTCAGTTGGAGCATATTGTTTAACTATTTCAGGCAAATTTTGAACATCATGATCCACTGGATTGATATCAATAGCTTGTGAAACTGCATTGATTGGCTGTTCAATACCAATTTGAACTTGAGGGGTATTGTTTACAATAATCAATCTATCACATGAAGTAAAAGGTTGAAAATTTGAATGAACATTATCAGAAATTATGTTCCTAGATCGATTACTCCCACTCATTAAATCATTCTCAAAAAATTTACATTTCTTCATTCCACAATTCTGGTACCGTAAGATGGACAGTAAAATCTGTATCCTTTAGGTCGTTCAACATATCTAATAAAATACCCACTTATAGTCTTTGGATCCAACTTATTTTCTTATGAATTATAAATTCTTATTTCAGATGGACATCTCTAAACGCATATATGTCGTAAAATCGATTTCCAACCTTTCCATAACTCAAAAGAAATTTTTGGAATAGCTTTTGTCGAAATACAATTTAATATTTACACTACCGTTTTAAGAACTTCAGTTCACAATGATTTAAGAAGATTGGAGCTATCAAGCATATTCCGCACCATATTCAACAATATTCGGTTTCTCCTTACTACTACACCGTTTTTGTCAGGAGAGACATAGTATACCGGCAACTATCCCATACTCTTGGAAAAACTTTGCAAATAGACAAGATATTTATCCATCATTAATATATCTACCATAATATTCTCCACATCTATTTAATCTCATGATTTTGATTTAGTTTCCACATTGTTTCTCTACTTCAGATTTAAATATTTTAAAAACATCTAATGATTTACTTTTATTATGAAATAAGTAGATATGTATATATCGTGAATAATCATTAATAAAGGTGTTGAAATATTTTGGACCATATGAATCAATGTCTGGACTACAAATATCCGTATGTATAATTTTTAATATGTCTAAACTCCTCTTGACATTTTGCTTTATCTTGTTGGTTCATTTTCCTTTTATGCAATCCATTCATATTTTAAAATCAGAAAAATCTAGAGTATTAAGCACTCCATTATTTACCAATCTTTTAATCGTTTCAATAGAGATATAACCTAATATCCGATACCACAATTATAGAAGAATATTTATTCACAAAATATCACTTAATACTAACATCAATTTGCATAGTATTACAAGAGGCATTGTTGTGTAAGTTTATACAATAAAGACTATCAGACAATATACCATTCCCAATAATAACAACCTTATAAAATAAACTAAAATATGAGTTTGAAAATATAATAGAACATCCAACCGATATAAGTTTCAAAATTAATATCAAATTTTTAGAAAAATTTAGAATATAAAAGTTCTTTCCAAATTCAAAACAAAGCCACTATTTTAAATTAAATTACATGTCCCGATTACCTCTATATGTGAACGCATCTTGTTTCCAGATAATATACTTTGTTCACTTTTCACCAGCTTCCTTAGGTTTTACAAACCCTACAAGAAATTTATAATATGGATTGTGGAACTAGAATCAATCCACCATGTTCAAGAGAAACAATAACCATATTAAATTCATAATAAACAAATGAGAATAGATTGCCTTTCTTCTCAAGCCAATTTTAAAATTTAACACAATCTTTCTTGATGTGTCTCTTCATTTTATAGAAAAAACATTTGGATTTCTTCTTAATATCAAATTAAGAAAGTATTTTACCTTTTTCTTTTCGATTAGCTCAAGTCTTACTATTTTCTTCTTTAATCATAAATGCACTTTCACATAATTTCATTACAAACATTCCTTCTTCTTGAACACACATGGTAATAAGTTCATTTATTGACCATTTATCCTTATGTATATTATATGAGATTTTGAAGGATACAAATTGTGTTAGAAGTGTATTCAGAATATAGTATATAAGGAAAGACTTAAATATATCCACCTTTAGATTTTTTAATTGAGCTGCTATATCTCTCATCTGCATGATATGCTCACACACACCTCTAGCACTGATAAGCCTCGAAAATGAAACTTTATAATTAGGGTGTTGGCTAGTTCTTTATCTAAAGTCTCGAATTATTCATCAATAACTTTCAATAAATCCTGCACATTATTATACTGATTAACAGAATTACGAATACCAATACAAATTTTAATCTTTATAAATATCAAATTGAGGTGATCAGATTACTCCCATCATTCATAAAAAGTAACATCAACTGAAGTGTTGGTTTTGGTAAAAGCAGGTGGTTTGTCATTCCTTATAATGTAATCAATTTTCATACACCCTCTATGAAAAAGAATTCTCTCCTTCCAAACTTTATAGTTATCACTTTTTAATTTGACAATATCACATCTAATATCTAAAAGATTTACAAATTATACAACTGTATAAAATAAAATTACATACTTAATAAATAATAAATAAAACTAATAAATACCG
>JAODPA010107705.1:6065-49280 GCA_025585075.1 Nepenthes mirabilis
CCTAATAATATATTATGACAACCTAGATGAAGTGAATATTATTTATATATTCAAAGAATCTTTTTATAATAGTAACCGTATAAATTTAATCTTTTCATCATTCTATTTCCCAAATAATTTAAAAGATATGGAAAAAGTCAACCCCTTAATGTGTCCGTATGCATTTATGATATTTGAATAAATGATTCATTTAATTAGAAACTCTTTTCTTAATAGCTAATTATCTTGGCACCTTGGCCAAGAATTTAATGAATCATTAATTTAGCAAATCATATGAGACATCTCTTCTCTTTTGCTAGGAGCAATGAAGCATTTGTCGATCACACTTTTATCTCTATATGCTTATTATTATTTTTAATAAATACATTCATGTATCCAATCATTGGACACATATTAGTAGATCGAAGTATAATAAATTACATGAAATACTAAGATATTTCAAGTTAAAAGATCATCTATACGATTATTATGTAAAGACTTTTAATAGACATGCAAAACTTCCATACAAGAACACCTTGGTCGAGTCAATTGAGTGAACTTATTGTAGTGTTAATTATATAAGCGACCATGATTTCAATCACCCCTTTCAGCGGGCTGGCAAAATATGCATTAGTTTAATTAGATTATTAATATCCCATCTTAGTAATCCTACAACTGGAAATGTTTAAGATTAAATCTTGAAACAATAAAAATTATAGTTATAATCTCATCATAATAATTAATGAATTGCCCTAATCTAGGGATTTTTTCATGTAAATAAAATTATTAAAACATGATAAATATGAAGTATCTTTTAATAGAACTGAATAAGAATGTACATGAGTAGTGACGCATTGTATTAAATAGGATTGACTGACTGATAGAGCATACAACTACTAACATGATCAACCTAAAATCTTTTATACAATGTAAGAAAATAGAGAAATCTGAAGAGCAGAAAGAGAGCAAAAGAAGAAATCTCACTGGTAGGTAGGTGTCAATTGCTTATTCTCATTTCTGGTGAATTCAATACAAGAATAATGTAAAGGGCCTGGATATATAGAATTTCCCCGGAACCTATAACCAACTTCTCAGCTACCCTACCAAAATGCCCCCCTATGCACATGTTATACAAACAACCTATACCACTCAGCAAACTGAAGAATGGAAAAAGGCAAAGAATAGAAACCTGATTTTATTCTTGCTCATGCACTCTTTTCTTCTGATATTCTTCCTTCTTTCCTTTGCATTGGAAATTTCTTTGGCATCATGCAATATCACGTACATATCTATCTACTTGAGCCATTAAATTGAGTTGGTTATTTGATGCCTTTGGCCAAGTAGTTTACGAATCTTGATAGCCCCATTTTCTTTCATTCTATGCTGCAATTTCAAATGGCATTGATATGGAGGGGCATTTTAAAGTGTCAAACCCTTACCTGCCTATATCAAACAACTTATTTGTAGATAAGTTGGGTAATTGTCATGTAGCTTAATGCGATTGATTTCAGAATGAAGTACAATAACTGAAATGTGTTATTGAAGATTCGTGAATTTAATTTTTCTAGTCCTCAAGTTTATAGATTGCTGACTTGATTATTATCATTTTTTTTCGTTTGAACTTGCAACGGATATCACTTTTTAAGGTTTGTTGTTGATGAGGCAAAGACCATTAATGTAGTGGGTGGGCTGTATGCCAGGGATCACAAGCATTTTACTTTGCTATTCCTTGTATTCATGGAATGAGAAAGACAATGGAAAAGAAGATTACAATGCAGTTGACCTCAGAGCTAAATTCAACTTAATAACTGCATTTAAAAATTGCAAAGCAGCAGTCATGCCCGGGTGACTGTGAATAGACATGTGAATAATTTATATATGACTCTTGACATTGTTGGTGGCAGTATGTAAATTTTATACTTCTCAATATGCTAGAGTATCAAATTATTTTATAGGTTACTCATGAAACACCATCTCTTTAGTTCCTATATTTGAGAAGGATGAGATCTTTGTAGGTAGCAATTATTATGCAATGGGATCTACAACCTTTCTTATACCCTGCTTTTCTTATTTTTGTTCCAAAAGCTATGCAATTATCTGTTCTATTATTGATGAGGAAATTTTCTTCTGTTGACTGTGAGTGAACATGAGATATCGAAAAAAAGAGTAAATCAAAATTGACTAGTTCCTTTCAGAATTGCCAATTGCCAATTATTCTAGAAGTACATGTTGTCAATTAAGAAGTCAACTTTTGCTGTAAAATGTGAAAGCCTGGTCCATTCCATGTAACTTCTGCGTGGATCTTGTCTGTGAAATGGCACTAGCTGATGGCTTTATTTGCAACTTATTTATTTATTTGATCCTTCCCCTGCACTATATTCATGCATATCTGTTAACCTATTTATGTTGTGGCTAGCGAGGTACTTGTTAACCTTATCTGTGGGATTTAAATATTAGTGTTTGTTATGGAGTTGAACTCTTGAGGTTACTAGTTGTTGATAAGTACTAAAGTTGATAGTGAAAATTGAAACGACAACCCTAATTCACATTGCATTTTGAGTGCCTTTAAAGACTTTTTAGATTGTAGAATATGACATGAAGTTTGTTTAATGTGATGTCCGTTGAAAATTTGTAATTTATTGGGAAACTTGCCTTTCTTCCCCCTTCTTGCTAATATATGTTTGTTTCTTTTGTTCTTCCATTTGGGTTGTCTCACCAGGCCTCTACCAAGCAACATATCATCCTATAAGGTACTCCGTTTGGTTTTGTGATATAGTTCATTCTACATGATTTGTTCTAAGCTATTCTTAACTCTAAATGTGGTCTTTTCTTTGATTTTTTTGGAGCCTAGGAAACAATTTACTCATTTCTCTTATTTCCAAGTTCAATTTTTGTTTAATGAATTGGTTCCAAAAATATTCCACCTTTTGATATTTTTCTTTACTTAACTATTTCCATGGCATTTTTATTGACAATGATTTGACTTGTTGATGAACATATTAAATCTGACCATGATTTTTTTTGAATTGTCAAATATGTGAAGGGAT
Source organism: Nepenthes mirabilis (assembly GCA_025585075.1). Lineage (NCBI taxonomy): Eukaryota > Viridiplantae > Streptophyta > Magnoliopsida > Caryophyllales > Nepenthaceae > Nepenthes > Nepenthes mirabilis. The sequence continues at coordinate 9,092 of JAODPA010107705.1, forward strand.
CTTCAGATGAGTTCATTAATGCCAATATTCAACTGGCCTTGGCTGTTGTAAGGAAGCTACAAGATAAAAGGCAACTCAGAGCTCGCATAGTAAGAGAATTTGTTTTCTTTTGCCAAAAAATTAGCAGCTATTTCCTATTGAATTTTTGTTATATTGCATTACTTTCAGGTGTTTCCAGACAAGCCAGAAAAGCGTCGAGCCTCTCAGCTTTTCAAGACAGCTCTTGACTCAGTAATAATAAATCACATCTTTGACTTTTAATTTGTAATATGTTTCTTTGTAACTTTTATTCTTTTTGTCTGAATAAGTATACGATTTTGATGATGATCAACAACATGGCAAGGCATTTAGCCCCATTGGCTAGTTCTGGTGTCAGTAGCTCCTGATGGCCTTTACGCATAGAGAGTGAGAGATGATTGGTGGAAAGCGAGGCATCTTCGCATTTTAGTGGTACAAACATTTAATATTCAGTATTTAGGAATGATCGAGGGACTTGGCAAAAAAAAAAAAAAAAGACCTATAAAAGAGCTAAATGGTAGCAAAAAATCTTTATAGCCGACCTATTTAGTGGGAAAAGGATTAGTTTGGTTTGTCTCATGTTGGTATGATTAAGGTGGGAAGTTTTTGAGCAATGGTGAAGTCACTCCGCTATGAAATGGAGGTCACAATTTCAAATTAAGAGTAAGAATAACAGTGTATGCATCTTGATCTAACTTTAAACCCAATAATATAGGAGTCTTGCATATTGAATTGCCTTTTTTTTATATTTAAATAGCTATTAAAAAAAACTTCAAATTGAATTAACATTATATTTTCTATACAGAACTACTAAATATTGCCTGAAATTTTTATCCACTTATCATGTTGCAAGCTTTTAGCTTGATTTACCTTTAGTTTGTTAGGGTCTAAAATGTAAGGTTACATGATCAGATATGATCATTACTTGTAATCACATTACAAATAAGAGGCCTTAATGCTAAATTATGTGGACTGAGTTTCTATTTTCATTTCAGATTGATGGTATTACTATAGGTTCACTGGATGATGTGCCCGGTAATCCTGTCACTACTTTCCTCAGATCTATAAGAAGCACACTGGATTTTGATTTTGATGATGATTATGAAGGTTAGCATTGGATACTTGAATGCAATAATTTGTGCATGTTATGAAGTCTCCACCTATAAATCATCTTACTAGGTCTTCTTGTACACATGGTTCCTCGGAGTCCCAGAGGATTTTGAATGTTCTTGCACCAAATAAGGATGATGAAAATATGTCAAATTGGATGCTTTAAGTTCAGGAAACTATCTACTTGTGAGAAAGTTGTGGTGAATAGCTAGCATAGCAGCAAACATGTGATATTACTCTTTATCCACTATAAGCCTGTGGTTTAGTATATTCTCTTGTTTTACCAAATGTGAATGTCAGTTACTTTGTGGTACATTATGGATTGGCCCTTATGGATGGGATAAATGTTCTAAAATGGTATCCTATATGTGCATTTATTGGCAGCAAGCATGATAGAGTTAACATCAGCTAAATTGTGGGGTTTTTCTCTCTTTTAATGGTGATAAATTGACATTTAGCTGTTGAAGTTGATAAAGCTATTGAATTCTGACCATAACGACTACAGTTCTCTTTTTTAGTTTCTAAACTAGTTTTGTTTTATAGTATGCTTTTGTAGTAAGTCTGTATGTTTGATTTAGTACATGGGTAGAGGGAAGTTACTGGAATAATTTTTCTTTTCTCTTTTTCCGTGTACTAAACACGAAGGAAGAGGAACAATTTTAGCGGGGAAGAAAATATAACTAGAAAGAGAGGGGGGTGCACCATTGTGGGCTAGGTGAAGAGATATCTAATGGGTATAGGAATCATGTGCAAATCTCATGTCTCCTCCACCCACTGCATACCATCCACCAACACCCTTTAGAGCCACCAAGGGCTGTTCTTTTTGCCAAAACTGGGTTGCCAATTGTAGTAGTACCCTCCAATCTTACCATGGCTTAACGAAATAGGGGAGAGGGGAAAAATTTTGCACCTAGTTTGGATTTGTTTTTCCGTGGAAGATGGAGGGAGGGAAGGGGAGGGAAGAGAATGAAAAGGAGGGGATGGGAAAGGGAAATTGATATCCTCACTTTGATAGAGAGTTTTAGTAAAGAGAAGGTGGCATAAAATTTCTACTTTCACCTCTTTTATCCCCCTAAATTGTTTTTCTTTTGGGGGAGGTGGGTGTTTAATAATTTGTTGAGCATGGGATTGAATGAGGGTGAAGTCTTGAACTATTCACTCATGAAGGGTTCAATAAATAAACGGTAAGATTCAAACCCAAGATACTTGGAGAATCCAGATCTGTAGGGTTCGAGCTGCCGAGTAAATGCCTTATGGAGCCACATGGAAGCTAATGGGTTACTTGTAGGCGGCTTACAGAGAGTCATTCCGTATAGAAGCTGTCCAACTGAGAGACGCTTTGAGGATACCGTCCTATCAGGGACTGTTTGATAGAGATCAACTTGCAGAGACACATCTTGGGAAATAAGTGCTTCAAGAGGAAAGGCATTGGAAGGTTGTCCCACTTAAACGACCAATTTCCAAGCAAAGCACTTGCAGATTTGATAATGTAACTAAATGGTCTCTATTGGCCTACAGCCAACAAGGGCCTTGTCAGTGCTAGGCTACTATTTGATGAACCACCCACTAAACTCACTTTCATAAACGTGATAGTTAGTAAATGACATTAATTCCTCAAAAGGAGAACCTATCACCACCCCGAACCAAAGCAGGTCTCTAAAATAATTAAGAGGAATTATAACCCGCAAAATAAAATTTCAAATAAACCAAAAACCCAAATCTGGGCATGACTTGATAACATATCTATACAACATCGACATTTATAATATTAACAAACAAGAATGCTAATCATTCATAGGATCTCTCTGGACTACTTATTCGAACAAATAATTAATCATGACTTGCTCAAAAGTCCGTAAGAAAAAGTAACAACTCACAATAAAAACAAAATCGCTAATCCATAACAAACCAAACGCCACAAATATCCAAATAATATTATCTCCTTCCAATTAATACAACATACAATTATCATTTCATCTATAACATACAATTATCATTTCATTTGTCCTCCAAATAAGACCAACATACATCTATTACGAATGCTATTTGAATAAAAAACCAATACTCACTAAATATAAACGAAACTTCTATTAAAGTTCGTGTTCGAGCTCCCTGCAACGTATCCGTAGCTCACTAATTTGAAGGGATAAGAAACAATGAAAACGTGAGTTGAATATTTAACTAGTATCAGTATATCATATATGATAAACAATACGTTCAAAATCAGAACCGACGGACAGATCAATGAACAAATTCCCTAAAAGCCGAAGTCCAAATACTCGAAGTGTTAAATCAATAAAAGTCCGAATGTGGTCTCATACTTAAAAGTATAATTCGAAATGAAAATCAAAAGTTCCAAATGTAGGAAACCAATCGAATTCCAATTGTGGGCGAAACTTGTGAATTTCAATTGCAACCTCAAGTATCCAAATCATTGCAAGCGAATCATATCAAAAATCTAAAATATGAATAAATCGGAGAACCAAAGATTGAAAGATTGGCTTTGAGGAAGGGTTACTCGTATTTCCGCTTACTTTTAGGCTATATCATTACTATTTCGACTTACAGGTAAGGCCGTCTACATACTTTTTCCTATAGATGGGGACAAAGCCACTATCTTTTGTCATCTGTAGAATTGGTGCACTCATCAAATTTACATTGTACAATTATTTTTCAATATGTCCAAAATAAATCCAAAATTGGTAATATCAAATTAAATCGGACAAAAACCTAATATTGCAGAATTGCTCTTTGAGTAATTGATTATAGCTCTTTAGAAAGAAACTGGTCAAAACTTCTCAAGAGTTTACTCAATTGACCCCAAGACAAGCTTATCGCCAACATAAATACAAAGTCCGTTAACACATAAGAGGTATCTTTAGCATCTAATATCTTTTGCTTCACGATTGCAATCTAATGTTTCAACAGCAGAAGCATCAAAGGATCTTTAGCTTCATTGGGTACTCACTTTTGCTTGAGGCAATAAAAAATACATGTTTAGACACAAGTCCTGCAGGGTTAGGAACCTGTTCTTCAAGGAACCTTTCCACAAGAAATTTCAAGCACGAAGCACTATTCTCCAACAGCAAAGTCTTTGAACTCTTAATCTCAAGCATTCTATTTTAGCTAGTGCTTTACTAACTTAAGTGTCGTAGGGTAAGTTGGGAGTTAGTCCTATACCTTCACACTCTTATTTAGGTTTATGGTGTGTAGGATTAGAATTAGAAGATCCAAGAGCCCGCTTCAGAATCTCTCTGATCAGAATCCAAATTCATGATATGTATCTACTCTGATTTCCCATATCCTACAAAACTCCCAAACAAGTTTAAACAATTTACCACTGTCCCTGCCCCTGCCCTTCATTCTCTCTATTTACTTCCTCTCTGACAGCATTGCACCGTTTACATTCCCTTTTCTATCTCAAATCTCCTCTTTTTATCCCTGTATCAAACATGAGCTACAGTCAATTAAGTTTTTATGTTATATTTTAATTCTGTTAGCTCGAAATAGTGTTGTGAGGGAGGGGTACGTATTTGGAAAATTCTGTGAGAATTAAGCTTATATCTAGAGGAGGCAGAACCTGCTGCTTTAGTCGTAGACTAACCTAGGCTCATTTATTGATGGTTTAAAAAACTTAGGGTTGATTATTGGTTGGCAATTTATGTCAGAGATGTGATATTGAACATTATAAACATTTATTGTAGTGATGTTCAACTTCTGTCTCAGCATTCATCTATAATTCTGGATTGAAGAGGGTGCTAATCAGAGCGATGACCAGTGAAAAGGCAAAAGGATATTGAGAAATCTCACGAAAGATTCACTTTCAAGAATATTTTGTGGACACGTTTCACTTTTAGAAATATTTCGTAAATATGTTTTCTTAATTTTTTTTATTTATTTACTCGGTAAACAATTTGATCTGATCTCACTGCCTTTATCTTGCAAATCATCAAATGATATCCCTTGTGAATGTTGGGTCCTGTTCATAGTGTCACCTCTAAAGTTCCACTTAAACATTGTAACTCGTAAAGAAGTCTACAGAACTCTTATCAATTTGACTATCCAGCTTGTGGTCTTCATTCAGTCTTCTGTGGTTGGTTTTATTCACATTCGAAGTTTACAGATATTTAAAATATGGATATAGATATAGATGATCATCATGCAACATTTATATAAATGCAAGCCGCTCATCATGCAGGTCGCTGGCAGTCCAATGAGCCCCCATCATTATATTTATTCATCAACTGTAGTGCACGTGAACTTTCAGTTGTAGAGGAGTATGTGGTATGGTTTCTCTAACTTCGCAATGCTATCTTCTTTTACATTAAGATTAGTAAGATAGGATGCATACATATTGTGATATAATTTCTTGAGTTGGCTCTCAAATATGGCTATTTTAGATACTTTTGCTGAATTTTTAATCATGTAGGCATCTGGTTTACGGGTTGAATGTTCTCTCTCTGTTTGATTCTCAGCACTTATAGCTGCTGTGAAATACTAATAATAATTATTTTTTTTTAATATGCATTAACTAAGTATTTGCATCCTTTCTACTTGTGTTGGTGATTGCTATTGGGGGATACAATGTGGATTGATTGGGCTTAGCATATAATACAATGATAAGGACTTTGTTTTGATGAGTGCTTTTGCATGCAATAGCAAACCAAAAATGATGTTGCTATATGTTGGACGTTTCAGTATATATTGATGAAACTCTTTCTACTCTATTTGATCAAGGGCAGATTTTTGTTCCGAATCCAGATTCTTTGTGTTAGCTCAAATGTTGTGGAGAAAATATGACCTAAACCTTGGCGGAAATCAGGGTAGTATTGTAGAATTGGTGAAAAAGTTCTACTAATGAAGATGAGAATTTGGTGAAGAATACATTTTAGAAAAAAAGGAATGATGGCTCAGATAATGAGGTGTCCTACATTCTAGGCCTCACAGAGGACATAAGCTCTGTAGCATTTCCCCTGTGACTGTTTCCATTCAAATCTGTGACCACCAGGTCAAATTACAACAACTTATTATTATGCCGAGGCTCCCCATTAAAGGCGCTAGTTTTCCTGATTGGCTCTAGTGTATCATATGAGACTTCCAAATTTTTACTGCCTGCAACTTATGTCTTCTGTAGCATTAATATAATAGTTAGGTTTTTGCTAGTAACATAAATCTTTTAGCCTGTTGATTGCAGCTTTCATGTCTAATTCTCTTCATCTGTCCCTCTCTCTGGGCATTCAGTTTCTTGGATCCATTTCTGACTGCATCTGTGTGAAATATGCAGGAAAAATTTGCTATGTCAACCCCTACATTGCTTTTCAATCTTGAACTTGATACATTGCGGTATTTTATTCTTGCTTGGCATTTGGTCAGTAATTGAGCCCTTTGATCAACTATATTTCCTTGTTTAATAAACAAAATTTGGCTTTACAGTGCTGACCTGGGCCTTCTGGGCTTCCCAACTAAGGATCTTCATTACCGATTTCTTTCTCAGTTCATTCCCATTTTCTATATTCGAACCAGAGAATACTCGAAGGTACGCTGTGTCCTATTCTATATTCGAATCACTAAATAACTGAGCATGCAAATTGCAAAGGTACCTCCTAGATTTATTTTGATTAACCATATTCTTCTTTCCCTACAAACTTGAAAGACAGTACCTGTGGCACCTTACATTGTCAACTACAGTGGAGCATTATTTCGCAAATATCCTGGTAAGGGCATATATATATATATATAAAGACCTCATACTTTAAAAAGGGAGAGATGTTATCTCATCAACTAAGTGATTGGTGGCTTTTATATTACGACGCTTGAGTTTTATTTTTTGCAATGTTATTTGCATGCTTACTTTTCTGCAACGATTCCATCACCATTATACATTTTTTGTTGTCATTACATTGAGTTCGTTCTCTCTCTCTATTATTTGATTACTGTCACCAAATCACTTCTGTGAAAAACTAGCTATCAAAAATTTCTATTTTGGAATCAGAAATTAGGTCGTTTGTGGTACCCATAAAGATAATGGCATGTAATTGTTTGCCTTAAGTCTTAATGAAGTTGGCTTTTAAACTTTTTTTCTCTTCCTCATATAATAATTTCTAGTTTCAACAGCAACTTCGTCTCTCTGTTGTCCAGATCAAAAATCTAATTTCTTCAGCTTTATGTTAGACTTTAATACAAGTGATAGACCCATACATTTCGGAATATGTCATTTCTAGTTTTTACATCTAAATATTGTACTCAAGCACAGTCATGTGATACATTTAAGATACAAGCACGTAAGGGTGACTTGAAGAATAAGAATGCAATAGCTTTATCTAACCAACATGAACGGTTAGTCCTTTGAACATGAGCTTTCTCTAGGTAAAATTATTATACTAGGGAAGATCATTGAACGAAAACTTCTATTGACATGGCAGCCTATCCCTCAACCAGTAGGAGTCTTGTCCAGTTCTGGATCCTCCATAACAGCTTTTGTAAAACCTAGTCTACCAAATAAGTTGTAGGTAAAACAACATAATAAATTCCTTTTACTGTTTTATCTTTTGTCAATGCTGTCAAAAGAACACCTGGGATAGATTTTGGAATCTTTACATCCTTTTCTGACGCAACATTAATATATTTCTACAGTCATTCATTATAATTCTAAAAGCTATTGTGCGTATTGGTTAAAAAGGGACTACTTTTTGTCTAGGGTCATAAGGAAGGAAAAGTCAGACAATCAGTAGGATGCATTTGGAAATTTCAAGTTCTGTGTTTTGATCAACAAACTTGTTTTCTTCTTTTATGGATGAGGAAATGTTAGCTATGTTCTATTTATTGTGATTTTATTTTCAGGTCTATGATTGGTTTTCTTATGAGAACTTTGCCCATACTTATTAGATTGGTCCTGTTAACTTTTATAATAATGACGACTTGACCAGGCTAAAATTGGATCACTCTTGTATTCACTTCACATTCAATAGGCCCATGGCAGGTGATGATTAAACAAGCGGATGGTTCCTATGCTTGTGTAGCAGAGAGTGCAACTCGCTTTACACTTGGTGAAGTGAGTCTGTATTATCAATCTTCTTTCCTTTTTTTTCCCCCTTTAGGATTTATAGCATGAACTGAATGAGATATTTCTCGTAGACCAAAGATGAACTATTGAGGGTCTTGGGACTACAAGAAGAACAGGGAAGTTCTCTGGAATTCCTTCGGCGAGGCTACAAGGTTTCTTCTTTTGCCAAAAATAGTTTTCTTATGTTTTGCATGCTGTTGTCCGCCTTTTATTTTGCATGATAATGATTATGTTACTCTGGAGTTTCAGCACATTTCATCTTGTTTGTTAACTACCCTTATCTGTTTCAAAAGCCGATAGCTTTAGCTATTATTTGGATCTTAGAGACGTGAAATATAACAGAATTAACTCTAAATCCAAAAGAACATAGTTGTGTGCACTTCCTTGTAGCTGTCCTTTCAGAGACTAACTTTCTTTCTGTCCTGTCTCTGTGGTGTAGTTGACCATGCTGTAAGTCATTTTTCATGATCCAATTGGCGGTTGATTTGGTTTTTGTTAAAAATCATAGATGCACTTGACTTTACCGAGTGGAAAAATAAAATAAAATCTTAATCATCTTTCAAGGAATGTTCCATTATCAACATTAAACATAGTCTAGAGTACTCCGATAAGTGAAAGAAGACAATATGCATGTGATACCATTTAATCAAAAAAAAAAAAAATGTCTTAAAGTAATTAATTAGGTTTTAAAGAAAAGCAAATATTATATAATAAAATTTACTTGAAATTTTCAACATCATGCAAAGTCTTTCAAATATTAATAACAATTTGCTTGGAACGTGGCCAATTTTTTTAATAACAAATAAGATCTTTTGCTGTTTTAGGTGACAATATAGATGCATTATATGCATATCTTTCTGTGTGCTGGAAATATTTTCACAGAATTTTTATTACTTATTAGTGAGATTGTTCATGGGCTAACTCATTTTGGGTCGAGCTGCAAGAAGATGAGGATATGGTTGGAAGACCACCTATCTTTGCGGGCGAAAAAAGTGATGAAATTTGTTTATTATTATTCATTTATTTCTTAATGCAAAGGATTAATTTGAACCATTTTTTCCCCCTTTTGTCCAAGAAGACTTAATTTTGTATATGTGATTGAATTGTTGCAGAATGCAACATGGTGGGAAGAAGGAACTGATTTTGAGGCATCGTCGGAGTGGCAAAGTTGACCACAACCAGGGATTGTTACAGTTATTAAGGCCTGCTATTTTATCAGTGATCACATTGCTGACTTCTGAGGGTTAAAATTTTATAAGGTGATTCAATCTATCTGTGAAACAAATTCTTAAAGTTTTTTTGTTTATTCCTGATGCTGATAATTGAGGTTTTTTTTTTTTTATAGTATTTAAGGTCGTCCCTTCTTTCTCTAAGGCAAATCAGCTGAAGGCCTATTAAGGTATCAATAGAAGGTGACTGAGTAATTATTCAATCACTATAACTATGCTAAATTTGAATTATTTTTTAACACATTTTCCAATTTTTTGTTCAATCAACCTTCCTTATAGTTGTATAGTATGACTTATTACTTTGATAATTTGATAGTTATTACTACTTTGAATCTCTTTTTAGTTTCAATCCTTTAGATCCTAGGATTTTTCAATAAAAAAATGTGTTACAAATTTAAACGGTTAGAAATAATAAAATATTATATAATAAAATATTAAATTTATGTCAAACAATTTCAAAGAAAAAACCAAAGNTAATAAAATATTAAATTTATGTCAAACAATTTCAAAGAAAAAACCAAAGACACAGGAAGTAAAGTTTCACTATTTTTGAAATTCAGGTTACAAATAAGGAGATGGTTACAAATTAAGTTTCTAAAATCCTACTAAATCATTGTTCAAAGTGTCACCCACACACACACACGTTTCAAAACTAATGAGTTCAAGAATATAATAGGTACTATTGTTACTAATTTTTATTCAAAATTTACAATAAATCACACTATAAATTCTTGGGGTTGGGTCTTCAAAGAAGTCAATTGCACAAAATGAAACCAGGTCATATTGAGCGAATAAGTTTGAGTACCTCGATGTTGAATACTCGCACCATCTAGTCATTGCACTAGTTGCGGAAGAAATAGAATCCAAATAATTCAATATATGATGCCAATCGCACGATTTCTGCAGATTTCTGGAACAATCGATAGAAAGGGAAAGGGGAGTATTGACAAAAGGAAGAGAGAAGTCCAGAGAGTTCGAGAGAAGAGGGGAGAGAGAGAGATTTGGGAATTAACTTTTTCTCTTCATTTCCCTCCTTCCGTTCCTTGATAACCACACAAATCAATAACAGAATTAGGCAAGTGTAGGGCCCACATGAGTAACAAACAGAAGAGGCATAATAACAAAATACTATGGCATAATAACAGAATAACAAAATAACATTCAAATAAAATCACGGTATTTTCCAGGCGTCCAGATGTTTCGACTGTTGCGTCGTACTGCCGCGTGGCCTCCATCCTGGCGCACGGGTTGAGTCGAGGTTCGGGACGGGTCTCTAGTAGCTAGGCCCGTAACATTCCCACCCTCATCGAGAGTCACCTTGTCCTCAAGGTGGAATTCGAAAAAATTGTGATGAAGAGCCTCCACGGGTTCCCATGTAGCCTCATCAGGGCTGTGAGAATGCCACTGTACTAACACTTGGGGCACTAACCTGCCGTGTTGCAGAATCCGTCTAAACCCAAGCAGCTGCGTGGGAAACTCCAGGGGATGTGAGCCGATGGCTTCAGCGGCAGCTCCACACGTTGCACATTGGGATCGCCCTGGCACTTTTTAAGGAGAGAGACGTGGAACACATTATGGATCTTGGCGTAGGAAGGCAGCTGCAGTCGATAAGCCACCGCGCCCACGTGTTCCAGAATCTGAAAGGGTCCATAGTAACGTTTCGCTAGCTTGTTGGACCGGCGACGAGCTGCGGTGATCTGGCGATACGGTTGTAATTTGACGAAGACCCATTCATCCGGTTGAAATTCTCGATCGGTGCGGTGTGCGTCACCCTGATATTTCATTCGTAGTTGTGCGCGCTGCAGATTTGTCTTCAGGGTCGCGAGGACAGTGGACCGCTCAGTGAGAATATCATCAACCGCGGCTATCGGAGAAGCGCCTTGTGTATAGTCTTGTAGCGTTGGTGGTGGCCGGCCATAAACAGCTTTGAATGGTGTCATTTGTATGGCGGAATGCCAAGCGGTATTGTAATGCCACTCAGCCCATGGGAGGAATTATACCCAGGTTGTTGGTTGATTGGCTGTAAAGCTGCGGAGGTAATCTTCCAAGCATTGATTGACTACTTCCGTTTGGCCGTCCGTTTGGGGATGATACGCACTGCTGATTGACAAGGAAGTCCCTTGTAGACGGAAGAGCTCTTGCCAAAAGGTACTCATGAAAATGGGGTCGCGGTCGGAAACGATATCCCTTGGAACCCCATGTAGCCGGCAGATGTCCGTGACAAAGACGGCGACGATATCCACAGCTGTAAAGTGACTGCCCAAGGGGGAGAAATGAGCGTATTTGGACAAGCGATCTACTACCACAAAAATTGCCGTGCGTCCCTTGGACGGAGGTAAATGAGTGATAAAGTCCATGGAGATCGACTCCCATATGCGGTCCGGAATTGGCAGTGGCTGAAGCAGCCCTCTCGGTGCTGTGTTGAGAGTCTTGACTTGCTGGCAAACAGCACAGTTAGAGACAAATCGGCGGACGTCATTCCGTAACCCTGGCCAGTAAAAGGAGGTTGCTCTTCGTGCTACTGTGCGTTGCATTCCCCCGTGGCCCCCTACTGGCGAGCAGTGATATTCATGCAAGATTAGTTCTTGTAGAGCTGATGCAGATGGCACAAAAATTCTGTTCTTGAAGAATATCAATCCGTCTCGAGTAGTATACTGCTCAAACCCCTCTGGATTGTCTGTAATAGATTTGAGCATGGCAGATGCAGCAGGTTGCTGCTTGTAATATTCCCGAAGGGCTACAAGCAGCGCTATGATGGGCTTTGACACCATCTGCAGTGTGCTACATTGACCATCCTGCAGCCACGACAGGGCATCAGCCGGCCCATTCTCCCAACCCGGGCGGTACACAATATCAAAGTCGTACTCGATTAGTTTGGTTATCCACTTCTGTTGCTCTGGTGTGTGGATGGTCTGTGTCAGCAAGGCTCGGAGGGGCTGGTGATCTGTCTGGACGACGAACTTAGCGCCCACCAGGTATTGGCGCCATTTCTTAATTGCTTCGGTGATGGCATAAAGCTCTCGGACATATGTTGAGGAGTTCTGCAGCTTTGGACATAGCTGCCGGCTGAAGAACGCAAGGGGCCTTCTTGATTGCACCAATACGGCGCCCACTCCATTACCCGACGCATCTGTTTGCACCACAAACGGTTTTGAAAAATCGGGCAAGGTGAGGATAGGAGTGGTACTAAGTGCTGTTTTAAGGGACTCAACGGCTGCAGTGGCTTCATTGCTCCACATGAAAGCATCTTTCCTCAGTAATTGTGTGAGTGGGGTAGCTATCTGAGCATACCGAGCCACAAAGCGTCTGTAATACCCCGCCAAGCCCAGGAAGCCTCGTAGTTGCTTGCTGTTGCCAGGTATTGGCCAGTTTCACACTGATTCTATCTTTGCCGGGTCCACAGCCACACCTTGCGCCGAGATGATGTGGCCCAAGTAAGCAAGCGAATTCTGTCCGAACTCACACTTAGATTGCTTGGCATAAAAAGCGTGAGTGCGCAGGATTTGAAGAACTTGAGCAAGATGCAGGAAGTGAGCTTCCCAGGAAGGGCTGTAGACCAAGATATTGTCGAAGAATACTAGCACGAACTTGCGGAGTACTGGTCCAAACATAGTGTTCATCTCAGCTTGAAAAGAAGAGGGTGCATTTGACAATCCGAAGGGCATGACTAGGAATTCGTAATGCCCTTCATGTGTCCGGAAGGCGGTTTTGTGCACGTTCTCTGGATGCACCCGAAGCTGATGATATCCGGCTCGTAAGTCCAGTTTAGAGAAGACCGTGGCACCATACAATTCATCCAGCAGCTCATCCACAGTTGGGATGGGAAACCGGTCTTTGACGGTGATTGCATTCAAGGCGCGATAATCCACACAAAATCTCCAACTGTCATCCTTCTTCTTTACCAAGAGAACAGGCGAGGAAAACAGACTCGTGCTGGGTCTAATGATACCTTCAGCCAACATTTCCTTGACTAAGTTTTCCATGACACCCTTTTGAAAATGTGGGTACCGGTATGGTTTAACATTAACCGATGCCGCGTTGGATTGCAAGGGGATTTTGTGGTCGGTGTGGCGTCGGGGAGGCAGGCCCTGGGGCACGGTAAAGACATCCTGGAATTCCTGTAGGATGGCGTGCAGAGCCTTTAAATTTTGGGGTCCATCAGTCTGGGAAGATTGGGAATATGACTGCCAATCTGTAGGTTCGGAAGATGATCCATGATCAGGAATTGGAGTCACCATCAGTTGGAAATAGGAGGCAATAGCATTGGTCAAGTCGTTGCGCCGTAGTTGACTCATGGTTATGGTGGACACAACAGCGCTGGCACCCCATAGAGGGTCATTTCTGTGCCGGCATGTTTAAAGCGCATCCACATATCCTTGTAATCAAATAATACAGGTCCTAGAGCAGCTAACCACTGGACACCCAGGACTAAATCTGTCCCATAGATTGGAAGCAAGTAAAGATCCGCTGAGAACTTAGAGGATCCTAAAATCAGTGGGACATTAGTACACACACCTTCACACTGCAATGAGGCTCCGTTCCCCACTATGACATTAAGATAATGTGAAGGTTTAATGGGCAGATCCAGATACCTGGCTAGCCGCGACTGTAGGAAATTGTGGGTGGAACCGCTGTCCACCAGGACTGTCGCGGAATGGCCTGCAATGGTTCCTGTCAAACGCAGGGTCGTAGGCGCCTGGTGACCCTCTAAGGCATGAAAGGAGATGGTTGGGGCATTGTCGAGCCCGGGGGATAACTCCTCTGACAGTGGTGATCACACACTTTCCTCCTCCGTCACAACCATCTCTGATTGTTCTGTGTCTTCCTCCTCAACCAGCATACACAGAAATTGAGGTGATTTACAGCGATGTCCAGGGACGAACCGCTCATCACAATTGAAGTATAAGCCCCGTTCTCTCCTGGCGGCCATTTCGGCTGAGGTGAGCCTCTTAATTGGAAATTTAGGGATTTGGTTCAGGGAAAGTGGAGCTTTCGCCGGAGGCCCAGGACTGTTGAGGGATTTGACTACTGGTGGGAGACGAGGTGCAGGAGAACGGGTGGAATCTAATTTTTCTTCCACCAATTTCGCCACTCCAATAGCTTCATGTAACGTCAGGGGCTTCAGCAGGAGGAGTTCGCGTCGAATATCGTCTCGTAACCCCGAGATAAGCAATTCAGGAGATTGTTGGCTGTGAGCCCTAGAGTGCTAGTAGAGATTGATTCGAACTCAACCATGTAGACTGCCACCGTGGTGGTCTGGCGGAGCTTGTACAATGCCGCTTCATAGTTTACGAAGGAAGAAGGCCCAAAGCGGAGCTCCAAGTCGCGAACGAAGGACTCCCAGGTTGACAGTTGCCTGGTTGCATGCATCCATTGGAACCATTGCAACGCAGCTCCCGTCATATAGAAGGCGGCGACAGTGAGCTTTTGCTCAGGAGGAGTGCGATGGTAGAGAAAAAATCTGTCGATCTGGAACAGCCATCTCGTAACGTTATCTCTGAAGAAAAAGGGAATCTCAAGCTTCGGCAACCATGGTAGGAGCTCGATAAGGTTTTCAGCTGGAGTCGACAACAAGGCAGGCAGGGTTTGTGGAAACGACATCGACGGCCCTGAAAACGGAGAACTCACCGTTGGTGTCGGTAGTAGTGGTGGAAGGGCTGAAGCCATGGTGAAACGCTCCATCCTAGCCAGAGTGTGACTAATATCTGCGATCGACTGTTTGATGTGTTTGGTGTCCGCCTTATGGGTCGCGATTTCTTCAGATTGCTGTTGAACGACAACCACCACATCCTTGACTTCTCGCACCACGCCGGCTAGGGTTTCCTCATGTGCCTTCGATCGAGTCGTGATGTCTTCTGCCATGGTCTCAATGAGAGCACCTTGATGCCAATCGCACGATTTCTGCAGATTTCTGGAACAATCGATAGAAAGGGGAAGGGGAGTATTGACAGAAGGAAGAGAGAAGTCCAGAGAGTTCGAGAGAACAGGGGAGAGAGAGAGATTTGGGAATTAACTTCTTCTCTTCATTTCCCTCCTTCCGTTCTTTGATAACCACACAAATCAATAACAGAATTAGGCAAGTGTAGGGCCCACGTGAGTAACAAACAGAAGAGGCATAATAACAAAATACTATGGCATAATAACAGAATAACAAAATAACATTCAAATAAAATCACGGTATTTTCCAAGCGTTCGGATGTTTCGGCTGTTGCGTCATACTGCCGCGTGGCCTCCATCTTGGCGCACGGGTTGAGTCGAGGTTCGGGATGGGTCTCCAGCAGCTAGGCCCGTAACAATATATCACACAAAAATAAAGGCTACTTGACATTATTATAACTAGAAATTGAATTGGAAAAAATAAAAAATTAAGGAATCAAAAAGCTAAAAATAATCGGCATACGTCGAAGCAGCACTATTTTAGCACTTTGCTAACTTTTAAAACTTCTCTCTTTGGCCTTCAATTACTTTGGACTTGTAATTAGAATCAGACATCTCAAATGAATACACTCTATGTGCGTTAAATTTGTGCTGATTTCATGTTAGAAACTACATCTTATGATTCTAATGTTGCTTTTAGTGTCAATGTACAGGTACTTATATTTTTCGTTAAAAAATAATCCTGCAACAATAGAAGGACTACGTGTCCATAGCTGCCAAATGCACTAGGAGGAATGCATTCAACCGCAGGAAATTTAAACGATGATCGGTGACATCAATCCCAAAAAATATCATTTCAAGCTTCGCTAGGATACCGATGAATCATTTTTATGCCACTTATTTCTAAATGAAGTCACATTTGTGTTGATTGCTCCCAAAATGCTTCAAATAATCTGGCTTCTGGCTAGAAGCCTAGTTAGTGGATGTGGGAAGAAATTCACAATCGGTGAAGTACTTGCATTAGATCATCTAGGTATACATCAAAACACATCGGACTTAACATAATCATACTTTCTCTGACTATTTTCTAGACTTCCCTGATTTATATGAAAGCATGAATCGCTTCTCAAATCTTGTATTCCACAATGTTCAAGCTTCGTACTAGGGTTAAGGTCATTACCTTTATGATTTGATATATGATCTAGTTCGATATATTATTTGTGGTGCCTCTCCTGACAAAAAAATTCATGATATATGACTCCCTCTTCTGTCAGCAAGAGGAGGCTTTGTTTATAGCTAGACCCACCCCATTCTTTATTTAGATGAAAACCACCGTAAAATAGTTATAAAATTTTTTTTATATATTCAGACATCCTAATATATAAGATAAATTTAAAAATTATATCCAAAATTATTGGTGGTAAAATATAGTTAGCAAGTTCTATATCTATGGGAGATAGCATTGATGAATGGCTTTACCTACTAGCCTAATATGTAAATGGATTAGCTTAAGGTTATTTGGAGTATGTGTAGCCATTTCTCAAGTTAATCTTTTAAAAGAAAACTTTCGGTTCTTCCATTGTGTATACTTTATATTTCAATATGGATTTTACCCATGGATGAAAATTTGGGTTAGTCTTGTATATTCGGATATGTAATTTATATAGAAACATATTTTGATTTATATAATTTTATTTCGACCTTTGTTATTTGTATGTGATTTTGATCTGAATTTTGATTTATTTATGACACAAATCATATGGATATGATGTTGGATCACATTTGTTGTTTGAAATGATTTGGATATGAGATTTGACTCTAGATCATAATTTGATATAAACATTATTTTGATACGAATTATGATTTGGGTACGAAACTACCTTCACCTTTCTGATGACTTTCTAACCCATTGATTTGTTCGATACGATTTGTGCCCCTATGATTTGCCTTTCGATTTGTTTATGTGATTTGTTTATGCTTTGTTTACTATATTCAATCCCCTTTCTGACTGTGGACTCACATATATATATATATACTGATACTTGTTAAATTTTAGACACAGATTTTCTATTTTTATCCCTTCAAATTTAATGGGTTTAGATATATTGTAGAAAATTGGACAATCTACCATAGCATTTGTCTGTTTTGGGTGAATTATGCTTTGTTATGATTTGGATTTGTATCAGATGTGATTTGAATATTCGAGTATGGTCGGATAAGGGCCTTTGGATTATATTTTGAGAATTGTTGGAATTCTTATATTATGTGGATGAATCGTTGTCATTGTTCATCCACCTCCCTTATAACTGTTTAGAGCAGTTCATGCATATGTTGTTTGAATAGTTGTCCAATGAGGTCTTATGATTGGGTTATGGATTCTATTTTTTATTATTGTTTGGATGATAAATTTTATTGTCCATTTGTTTAGTCACGCTCAGGTTTAAAATTTTATATTATTGATTTAAAATTTTAAATTTTATGAATAATAATTAATTAAACTATTTTGGTCCACATTCGTGATAAAATTTGCTGTATCTTGATAATTATTTCAAACTTGGATTGAAAAAGGATCAAATTAAGCTAATTGAGAGACCCTTATACGGACTCGACAATGAATCCATTTTAGTCCAATGGAGCATTCAACTAGAGGTCATTCTAGGGGCGTAACAAAGATAGCACCTTGTATGCTCATGTTCTAAATAATTGACTTACCCTCGGTCTACAATGCCATTCTGAAACAACCTTACTTAGTCACATTTGGAGCAGTGACGCTGATCCTGCATCTGAAGGTAAAGTTCATAACAACATACAACATTGGAGAGGTCCTAGGCAACCAAGTCACCATCCAGATATGCTACTTATATTAAGTCAACTAGGTGATCCCAAGTTGGCTAATTGAAGACTTCGATCTTCAAGATAAAGCAACATTATAATAAGGACAGTTCGGTGAATTGACTCATCCGATTTTCCTAGATCCCAACTAGCCTAATAAATGTGTACAAATCATAAGCTCACTATCGGATCACCTGCGTGAACGGTTGATGGCTTTCCTCTGGGAAAACTCTAATGTATTTGCATAAATTTTAGCTGAATATTAGGAATACCAACTGGTAGTGGTTTACAAGTTAGGTCTCGATCTTAATTGCAAACCTATCAAGTAGAAGCGGATGAACCATTCTATCAAGAAGTTAATTACCATAAGAGAAGAAGTCAAAAAACTACTCAATACAAATTTCATGAGAGAAGTCTAATATTCGAACTGGCTATCAAATAAAATGGCGGATATGTATCGACTTCACTGATGTAAATAAAGTATGTCTGAAAGACAACTTTTCATTGTTAAGAATTAACCTATTGGTAGACTTGATGTTCGGACACGAACTATCACATTTTATGGACATCTATTCAAGCAATTATCAAATCCGTATGAGTCCAGATGACGAGAAGTACATATCATTTATGATAGATCAAGAGACGTACTACCACAAAGTCATACCCTTTAGTCTGAAGAATGTAGGAGCCACTTATGAGATGCTTGTGAACAAAGTGTTCAAAAATAGATTGATCGAAATATGGGGGTATATATAAACGATATGTTTGTTACAAGTATAGCAGCCTACGACCATATCCGCAATCTCAGATAAGCTTTTGAGGCTCTCTGAGCACACCATACGAAGTTGAATCCATCCAAATGTATATTTGGAGTAAATTCGGGGAAGTTCCTTAGTTTTATCATCTCTCATTAGGGGATTGAAATGAACGTTGAGAAGATAAAAGCCATCATATATATTGTGATGATCCGATTTCCGAAATACGATAATTAGAGTGAAATTGAATTAGTAATTATCAAGTATTAGGTTCGGAAGTAGAAAGAGGAAGCTCGGCCTTGTAAGATATCATATTTTTAAAATATGATAATTTGTAGGTATTTAAGTTAAAATAGGTGAATTGTGGTCAAAAGGAATGGGAGGAATCAGATTGAAAAACCCAAAGTTTCAGAATTGGTAAAATTGGGGATCGAAGTTATAAAACGAGAAATGTTGTTACGTAAATAAGATTTCGGGCTTTAAATTATAATAATCATGATTTATTAAGGTTATATAATCAAACTTAGGGTCCAAGGATGTGAAAAATTGGGATAGAAGGGTCGAAACGGGTCTTGAATGGTAAAAACATAACGTTTTCGTGCTGCAAGCTTGATGCGTGCTTGACATTCGCCCGACCTGTGCTCGAGCGGTGCTCGGGCGCCAATAAGGTGCAATTTTGTGCAAGGGATTGCCCAAGGACTACTCGAGGCAAGGCGGGGGTGGCGCATGATACGAGGAGGGCGCTCGATGGGCACTTAAGCACCCCATCAAGTGCGATTTTGCGAAAGTGGAGCGCTCAAGGACCGCTCGACGGGTGCTTGAGCACCCTGATGGATATGAAAAGTGGGCATGCATTTTCTTAACCATTCCGTGTTGTCCAGTAGAGAACGGAGGGGGAGAAGAGGGAAAGGTGGAGAGGAGAAGGGGAATCCGGCCGTTCTGCTCCGATTCGGGTAAAAATAATGGTAGACCAGGGTCTGACAAGTGTACTCCGGATGTTATATACCATTTTTACAGTATTTGTGACAGACCGGCCATATTCCACCACATATGGCCGCCGTCAAGCCTAGTCCTTACGTCATATTCAGCATAAATATTAATTTGGTGGACATAAATTTTCTTTTCTTATATATATATATATATATATATATATATATATATATAACATTCACTTCGAACACAGGATCATTTAAGGCCGACTCCTTGAGTTGGCCATCACAGAGTTAAGTTTCACACATGGCCGGCCAACACTCAGGTTGGTCGGCTACAAATACCTTGACATGACATGAGATGCTACTAAAAATATCAACTTCGTTCTTCTATATAATAATTACGGAAACATGGTAACGTCCATAAATTTTTTTACGGCGAAACTGCTTTACAATTTCTTCTTAAAACGTCAAAAGAAAGGTACATCAATTCTCCACTAATCAACTCCGGCCAGCTGCCGTCTAGTTACTTCATATAACTCTACTCGATTTCGTCATCTATAAGCTTCTCATCATCTAAAAAATGGCAAGAGTGAGTTATAAAGCCCAGCAATGTACCCACATGCAGAAAACCTTAACATACATATAATCGAATCAAAGTAGGGGTCCATAACATAAACTTAGCATGCGAAAAGTCATCATATCAGTTCTTCTTAAGTTCAGAAATCCTTGTTCTTCCTTTTGTTATCTTTTCTTTAGAAAATTCATAGAGAGCTAACGAAATACTTATCATCTTTAGGGACCGGACGGGAGCAGACAACATCGAGGAAGGGTTGTGTGCTACCCCACAACCTAGAGCCATATCCTCTCATTATACTCCTCGAGGCAGGAGGTAATGCCTTTAACCCGGTATACGGGGCCGTAATCTGAAAGCCTTATGCCATCAAAAGTTTCCCCCCGTGGCACAAGAGGTAGTCTTCGAGTGTTACTTAAATATCCTTCATCTATCTTTAACAGCAAGTTTAATGAAAATTTGATTCTTGGTTCATATCTTTTAATGGCCATCCATCATAGTTCAAAAGTCGAAAGTTGTAGAGTTTCACTTGCTATCCGGATTACATACATTTTTCCTTATTCTTATAGCCTTTGTTCTTAATTTCAAACAATTGAAGTCCGTAAAGCATTTCCTTTAACATCTTAAAATCGAAGGTTTTTTGTCAAAATATCAGAGGTCTTACTTATCAAAGTCGGAGATCTTTACTCAAAAGTCGAAGTTCTTTTTATCAAAAGTTGGAGTTCTTTTTAACAAAAGTCGGAGGTTCTTTTTTGTCAAAAGCCGGAGTTCTTTCTATCCAAAGCCGGAGGTTTTTTCTCAAAAGCCGGTTCAATTTTTAAGGGACGAATTCATATTTCAAAACTCATGCTCTTAAGGCCGATTTCAATATCTGATTTCAAAACATGCACTAAGGTTGGTTTCGATTTCGTGGCTCATTTGCCAATTACTTTTCTTTTAACAGCCGGAGGCCTTTTCACTGGGGTCGGAAGTCTTTTCCTTAAATATGCAATTATCAAAGTTAATGCAGATCGACAAATAACCATACTTCGTGCATAAAATAATCAGACATCATGAAATAACAGAGCTTCTTTTAAACATGCGGTTAACAAAGACTCTCCCTTACGTCAAACGATCAGAACAAATATCATACATACCGTAACATGAGTTCATAAAAAATCAGACATACTTGCGTTGCAAACATGCGTATACTTGCATTACAAACATGATATTTGAAAGGGTGAGTACACTTGCTTGAATTCATTTACTTTGCCTTGAAATTCTGATTTTTCCTTCACTAGACAATTCTATTGAGAGCCTCTTTCTAACCCCTTTCCTTAAGCTTTCACTTCCTATTTATAAGACTTTAGGTCTGACGGTGGTAGGTAGGGCAGGCCAACCATTTAAGGTTGGTTGGGAGTGGGTTACCTACTCATGTACTTTCGTAGGGGGTTTCTTTATTATTTTCGGTCAATTGGTCTTCACCGGATTTTGGATTTCTCCTTTGCGTTTCCGGTCAACTAGCCTTGATCGGATTTGGCTATTTTTTCCCACACATTCCGGTCAACTGGCGTTGACCGTATTTTACTTACCTTTAACAATTCCGGTCAAGGGAGTGTTAACTGGATTACTTTTCTATTTTCCTTACTTTTGGTTAACTATCATTGATCGGATAAAACTTTCTTTTACACTTTTCGGTCAACAGACGTTGACCGGATTACTTCTATTTCCTCACGCTTTTCGGTCAACACGTGTTGACCGGATTACTATTCTCAACTTATCTCCCGGTCAACTGGCGTTGACCGGATAGCCCTTCATTTTACTCAGCTCCTTGATTATATAGATTTGATGTCATAAATTTTCTATATTTTAGGATTTGAGCCATTACAATCTCCCCCATTTATAGGAATTTCGTCCTTGAAATTTTTAAATGGAGTTACTGACCTCAAGAAAACAAGTAAGGATACTTGTTTCGAATTTGTTCCTCTCGTTCCCAAGTTGCTTCTTCAGGGGTATGGTTCTTCCAGAGTACCTTTACTAAGAAGATTGATTTTGTGCGTAGCCTTTGCTCCCTTTGATCCAAAATCTGCACCGGTTCCTCTACGTAGGACAAGTCCTTGTCAAATGCCAAATGCTCGAACTCAATCACATGAGTAGGGTCATGGACATACTTTCTCAGCATTGATACATGAAAACGTCATATACTTCTGCCAAGCTTGGTGGTAGAGAAAGCCTGTAGGCCACTTCTTCGATCCTTTCTAAAACCTCGAAAGGGCTAATAAATCGTGGCTTCAGCTTTCCTTTCACCCCGAATCTGACTGTCCCTTTAGATGGCGATACCTTTAGGAATACAAAGTCGCCTTCGTCAAACTTCAATGCAGATCTCCTCTGATCTGCATAGCTCTTTTGTCTATTCCGGGCAATCCTCAGATTCTTATGTACTAATTTTATCTTTTCCGTCGTCTTCTTAACAATCTATGGACCCAAGATTCTTTTATCTCCGGGCTCCTCTCAGTGAATCGGTGATCTACATCTCCTTCCATACAAGGTCTCAAAAGGAGCCGTACCTATACTGGCCTGATAACTGTTATTATATGGAAATTCTGTTAAGGCTAAGAAATTGTCCCAAGTTTCTTTCATCTCTAAGATTGAGGCTCTTAACATATCCTCAAGGATCTGAATCGTCCGTTCTGACTGGCCGTCGGTTTGCGGATGATAGGCAGTACTAAACTTCAACTCCGTCCCCAATTTCTTACGTAAATTATTCCAAAACTTTGAAACAAAGCGAGGGTCTCTATCTGATACAATAGACGCACGCACACCATGAAGCCTGACGACCTCGTTTACATACAGCCGGGCCAGCTTATCACGGAAGTAAGTCGTCCAGATTGCTAGGAAATGGGCTGACTTTATTAGCCGGTCAACTATAACCCAAACAGTATCGTGTTTTCTTGGTGTCCTTGGTAGGCCGGTCACAAAATTCATGTCAGTATCTTCCCATTTTTAACTTGGAAGCAGCATTGGTTGCGACAACCCAGATGGTTTCCTCCTTTCCGCTTTTACTTGTTGGCACACCAGACATTTTTCTACGTAAGTTGCGATGTCCTTCTTCATATTTCTCTACCAGAACGTTTTCTTTAAGTCCTGCTACATCTTGTTGACTCCTGGGTGGATTGTATACCGTGATCTATGGGCTTTTTTTTTAAAATTTTCTCTTTCAATTCCTTGTTATCCGACACACATAATCGATCCCTAAATCTCAATGTTCCATCCGGCTTAACATGAAAATCACTTCGGGAATCTCTGTTCAGATTACTCATGATATTCACAAGGAATGGATCATCCACCTGCCCTCCCTTAACCTCATCTATCACCTCTGGTTGGATTTGAATGTACGCTAAAATCATTCGATTTTCTTGAACATATCGTCAGATGTCATAGTGCATTAGACAGTCCAACATCTCCATTTGCTTAACCTGCATCCTTGCCAAGATACCTGGTTGCCGATTTAATGCATCGGCGACTACATTAGCCTTGCCTGGCTCGTATTGGATTTTACAGTCATAATCCTTTAGAAACTCAACTCACATTCGCTGCCGCATGTTCAGTTCCTTTTGAGAGAATAAATATTTTAAACTTTTATAATCGGAATCGACCGAGAATCTCTCACCATACAGGTAATGTCTCTAAATTTTCAGTGTAAACACTACTGCAGCCAATTCTAGATCGTGAGTTGGGTAATTCTTTTCATGATCCTTCAATTGTCGCGACCCGTAGGCAACTACCCTTCTGTGCTGCATTAAAACACAGCCCAACCCTATCTTTGAAGCGTCACAATAGACAATCAATCCTCCTGATCCATCCGGAATGGTCAGGACCGGTGCAGAAGTTAGCCGGTCTTTCAGTACCTGAAAGCTTTCTTTATAGTTACCAGTCCACTCAAACTTGACCTTTTTCTTTGTTAGTTGCGTGAGAGGCAAGGCGATTTGGGAGAAGTTTTTCACAAATCGTATGTAATATCCGGCCATGCCCAAGAAGCTCTGTACTTCGGTCACAGAGGTTGGCCGGTTCCATTTCACCACTGCCTCCACCTTTTTGGGGTCGACAGAAATCTCCTTTTTGAAAATGATGTGTCCAAGGAATCCCACTTATTCTAACTAAAATTTGCACTTATTTAATTTGGCGAACAGCTAGTGCTCCCTATGGATCAGGAGTGTCGTCCTTAGATGCTCCTCATGATCCTCATAACTCTTCGAATAAATAAGGATGTCATCAATAAAGACTATCACAAACTTGTCTAGGTAGGGTTGAAAAACTCGGTTCATCAAGTCCATGAATACAGCTGGAGCGTTAGTCAACCCAAATGGTATCACTACAAACTTATAGTGCCCATATCTAGGTTGGAAAGCAGTCTTTGCTACATCATCCCTTCTGATTCGAAGCTGATGGTAACTGGATCTAAGGTCGATATTTGAGAATACACAAGTCCCTTGTAATTGGTTAATGAGGTCGTCTATCCTTGGCAAAGGATATTTATTTTTAGTGGTGATTTTGTTTTGTTCTCGATAATTCACGCATAACCTCAAAGTCTCGTCTTTCTTTCTTACAAACAGGATCGGTGCACCCCATGGAGACACACTCGGCCGGATGAAACCCTTACTAGCAATCCTTGCAATTGCTGCTTTAACTCCTTAAGTTCAGCCGGCGCCATCCTATATGACGCTTTAGATATTGGTACTGATCCAAGCATCCATTCTATCCCAAATTCTATCTCTCGCCTAGGTGGCAGCCCAGGTAATTCTTCAGGGAATAGGTCTTCAAACTCACATACGACATGAATCTCTTTAGCCAGAGTTCCTTGACCCTCAGTCATACTAGCGAAGGCTAGGTAAGCTTGGTACCCATTACTAATTAGATGCTTGACAGGCATCACAAATCCATTCAATTCAACTGGACTCTCTGGATACACAACATTTAAAATTACAGACGACCCTGTGGGTGAGACGACCATCAATGGACAGCCAAGAACTTGGAGGAGGGTCGTAAGATATTTCGCAAAATCATCGGAGACAAATGAGTGGGTGGATCCTGAGTCAAAGAGTACATGACAAAAATTGCCATAGATAGAAAGTGTATATTCCACCACCTCAGTAGAGGCTTTGGCTTCCTTCGCAGAAATGACAAATACCTTAGCTGGAATGGGGGACTAAAATTTTGGGGCTTGCTTGGCGAGTGGGTAGTTCTTGATCATGTGTCTACCATCGTCACAATTATAGCAGACTCCCAGCTTCTTATAGCATGGCTTCCCTTCATGCGCCTTTCCGCAATGATCACATGTATTGCTGGACGCTCGAGAAGTCTGAATTGATTGGTCCTGTTCCCTACTGGACTTCAATGGTTTTGCCTTTTTGGAAGGCCCTCCACTAGCACTGGCCCTCGAAACCTAACTAAAAGTCCTCTATCTAAAGAATGTCCCTCTTTCTAGTTCCTTCTCATAAATAACGACCATCTCTAATACCTCTCCGTACGTAGCTAGTTTTAGAGTGGAGAGATGGCTCCTAATGTCATCTCTTAATCCTTGGAAGAATCTTCTAGCCTTTCTCTCCTGGTCTTCCACCATATAAGGAGTATAGCGGGATAATTGTACAAACCTTGCATCATACTCGGCCACAGTGCGAGTGCCTTGTCTTAAGTGAAGGAATTCATCTTCCTTCTGCCGCGAAGGCTAGCGGGGAAGTACTTCTCCAAGAATGCTGCTTCAAATATTTCCCAAGTAATATCCCTTTTGAGCACCTCAAAAACTCTTTTCTGCATCTCCCACCAGTGGTGGGCTTCACTCGCCAACTTATGGGTGGCGAATAGGACTTTATCTTCGACAGGACACTTAATTACCGCGAATACCTTCTTTAGTCATTGGATTCAGGTGTCCGCCTTTAGCAGATCAGGTTCTCCAGAGAATTCAGGAACTCGTTCATTGGTAAAGCGGTCGTAGACCGATCTCTCCTGATGAACCGGAACTGGGGCAGTCATCGGAGTTGGTGGAGCCAAAGCTTCTATGACATCAGCCATTCTATCTAGCAGGTTTAAGTACCTTGTCTTCGGGTTCGGAGGGTTGTTAGCCCGAACGGTTCGTTTTCCTCTATTAGACATGTCTTCTGCAACGAATTTGATTCCTGAAAGAATGTTTTGATCAGACCACTAGCCATGGGTAGTTAGCACAAAGTACTCCGCCCTAAGCTTAAGTAAATCTAATCCCATTTTTTGCCTTAACTAATCCTGTCCTAAGTTTCCGTATTGATTTAGATCGAACCTAAAGTATCTCAGTTCTCTCTCTAATACCAACTATGACAGACCGGCCATATTCTACCACATACGGCCGCCGTCAAGTCTAGTCCTTACGTCATATTCAGCATAAATATTAATTTGGTGGACATAAATTTTCTTTTCTTTTATATATATATATAACATTCACTTCGAACACAGGACCATTTAAGGCCGACTCCTTGAGTTGGCAATCACCGAGTTAAGTTTCACACCTGGCCGGCCAACACTCAGGTTGGTCGGCTACAAATACCTTGACATGACATGAGATGCTACTAAAACTATCAATTTCATTCTTCTATATAATAATTACGGAAACATACTAACGTCTATAAATTTCTTTATGGTGGAACTGCTATACAATTTCTTCTCAAAATATTAAAAGAAAGGTACATCAATTCTCTAGTAATCAGCTCCGGCCAGCTGCCGTCTAATTATTTCATACAACTCTACTCGATTTCGTCCTTTATAAGCTTCTCATCATCTGAAAAATGGCAAGAGTGAGTTATAAAACCCAACAAGGTAGCCACATACAGAAAACCTTAACATACATATAATCGAATCAAAGTAGGGGTCCATAACATAAACTTAGCATGCGAAAAGTCATCATATCAGTTCTTCTTAAGTTCAGAAATCCTTGTTCTTCTTCTTGTTATCTTTTCTTCAGAAAATTCATAGAGAGCCAACAAAATACTTATCATCTTTAGGGATCGGAAGGGAGCGGACAATATCGAGGAAGGGTTGTGTGCTATCCCACAACCTAGAGCAATATCCTCTCATTATTCTCCCCGAGGCAGGAGGTAATGCCTTTAACTCGGTATACGGGGTCGTAGTCCGAACGCCTCATGCCACCAAAAGCTTCCCCCCGTGGCCCAGGAGGCAGTCCTCGAGTGTCACTCCAATATCCTTTATCCATTTTTAATAGCAAATTTTCTGGAAACTCGATTCTTGGTTCATATCTTTTAATGGCCATCCATCATAGTTCAAAAGTCAAAAGTCGTAGAGTTTCACTTGCTTTCCGGATTACATATATTTTTTCTTATTCTTATAGCCTTTGTTCTTAACTTCAAACAATTGAAATTTGTAAAGCCTTTCCTTTAATATCTTAAAATCGAAGGTCTTTTGTCAAAATATCAGAAGTCTTACTCATCAAAGCCAGAGATCTTTACTCAAAAGCCGAAATTCCTTTTATCAAAAGCCAGAGTTCTTTTCAACAAAAGCTGGTGGTTCTTTTTTTGTCAAAAGTCGGAGTTCTTTCTATCCAAAGTCGGAGGTCTTTTCTCAAAAGCCGGTTCAATTTTCATGGGATGAATTCATATTTCAAAACTCATGCTCTTAAGGCCGATTTCAATTTTCGATTTCAAAACATGCACTAAGGCCGGTTTTGATTTTGTGGCTCATTTGCCAATTACCTTTCTTTTAACAGCCGGAGGCCTTTTCACAAGGGTCGAAAGTCTTTTCCTTAAACATACAATTATTGAAATTTATGCAGATCGATAAATAACCATACTTCGTGCATAAAACAATCATATATCATAAAATAACAGAGTTTCTTTTAAACATGCGGTTAAAAAAGATTGTCCCTTACGTCAAACGATCAGAATAAATATCATACATACCATAACATGAGTTCATAAAAAAATCAGACATACTTGCGTTGTAAACATGCGTATACTTGCATTACAAACATGATATTTAAAAGGGTGAGTACACTTGCTTGAATTCCTTTACTTTGCCTTGAAATTCTGGTTTTTCCTTCACTAAATAATTCTATTGAGAGCCTCTTCCTAACCCCTTTCCTTAAGCTTTCACTTCCTATTTATAAGACTTTGGGTCTGACAGTGGTAGGTAGGGCAGGCCAACCACTCGGGGGTGGTTGGGAGTAGGTTACCTACTCATGTAGGGTTATTTCTGACTCTACCTTTCGTAGGGGGTTTCTTTATTATTTTCGGTCAACTGGTCTTGACTGGATTTTGGGTTTCTCCTTCGCGTTTTCAGTCAACTAGCCTTGATCGGATTTTACTTACCTTTAACAATTCCGGTCAAGGGGGCATTGGCCGGATTATTTTCCTATTTTCCTTACTTCCGGTCAACTATCGTTGACCTGATAAAACTTTCTTTTACGTTTTTCGGTCAATGTGTTGACCAGATTACTTCCTTTTCCTCACGCTTTTCGGTCAACAAGTGTTGACCGGATTACTATTCTCAAGTCATTTCTCGGTCAACTGGCGTTGACCGGATAGCTCTTGATTTTCCTCAACTCCTTGATTATATAGACTCGATGTCAAAAATTTTCTATATTTTAGGATTTGGGCCATTACAGTATTTTAATATCTCTGAAACTATATCTATACTCTAAAAATATGTTTCTCCATATTCTGCATAAATAAAGCCTGTTTTTATAAATAAATCGAACATGTTTCATATTTATATGTATATACTGTAATATTTGGCTTCGATTTCATATAAATGCAAGTGTTTGGTATCCGTTTTATGTCTGAAAGTTTGACCGAAATCCTAATTACAAAGATTAAGGATTTTGTGCTTTAAATCCATGGTTCTACATATTTACTGTAAATTAACTGGATAGATTTTATATTTATGCATGTGTTTGGTATCTATTTTATGTTCAGAATATTTATCGAAACCCTTAGCATGATAATGAATAGATTTAATGTTTAAAATTCATAATTTCTGATATGTGACAGTTAATTTGTAAAAAAGTACTGTTAATGTTATGATTTATAATTGAGAGATTTACACGGAACAGTATTGTTAAATTTTTGTGAATTTTTGGAGTATTTGGAAGGATTAATGGTGAAATCCTTACTGATTTCTGAAACTTGATGAGTTATAAGCTAAGAAAATGAGAGAAAAATTAAATCTGATATTGTTAATTAGGACCCAGGACTGATATACAATCAGGTGA
The DNA here is from genome assembly GCA_025585075.1 of Nepenthes mirabilis. NCBI lineage: Eukaryota > Viridiplantae > Streptophyta > Magnoliopsida > Caryophyllales > Nepenthaceae > Nepenthes > Nepenthes mirabilis. Next base: position 38,708 of record JAODPA010107705.1, read on the forward strand.
GGTTCTCCGACATGCCTTAGGATATTATGGTGGTAATCGATGATAACTCCGTCCATGGAGTTACACGTGGTCCGTCATTCCTCAGGGCGTTAGTTTCAGAGGGTAGAACTGCAGATGATCCACCATCCTTTAGGAGATATTTATACATCATTCACCGACCTTCGGGAGATATTTATATATAATCCCGCTAGAAGGGATATCCCTATACTTGTTATTGGCCTTGATTGTGTGCGTAACACAATCTATTCTCGATTATTCGTCCCCTTGGCTAGTAGAGTACGCTAGTTGGGTCCTTAGGATATTTAACTAGAGTTTTCTGATGAAAGCAAGTGAGATTTGGAACTGTTTTATGAAATCGTTGTCTGTTTAAATAGAATCATACTTTACTCATGTTTTTCATGAACTACTTCTGTTCTTCTGATCTAATATTAATGTAATTTTCTTCCCGAGTATAGTTATATTATACCCTGAAAGCATGATTTATACTTCCCGAGACCTGTTTATATAAAAATTATGCTTTCCTTATGATTATTGCATGCATTTCTACTTATCTGCACACATGTTCTGCAAGAAAGTATAGATAATGATTTCTGAAGCTAGTTCATATTGAATCATGTTTTTCTCATGCTTCTTATATATGTTCCCATTATTTGACGGTCTCTAGAATCTTCTGTAATTATATTCTGTATGAGATCATTTTATTCTATATATTTTAGTATCTTATTGGATTTTAACTCACTATTTTACTATTTTTTCCTCCAGATAAGGATATAGAGACAATACCGGATGTGCAGGTTTAGACAGAGCATATCAAGGAACATTTGGAGCCTCAAAGTAATTCTAAAGATTTTTGGGAAATCTTATAGTCTTACTTGCAAATGTCTCGATTACGGATGTAATTACGTATTGATGGTTATTACATACTCTGAAAACTATTGAACTAGTAATTATGCTTCCGCAGGTTTATATTATGGATATAGACGCTTCCGCTATATGTTTTCTGTATTTATATAGGTTCTTGATCGTATCTCTCGTCTGAATTCTGATATAGTAGATAGGATTGTTGAAATTAAGCTATGGATGGCAATTATGGTCCTATGAATGCGTGTTGTAGAAAAATTGTGGTATAAATGGATAGTTATGTGCATATACTGATTTGTTATATAGGTTTTGTAAATGTTTATATTTCTATTTAACCCAATTTTAGAGGAGACTCTACTCGTTTTTCCCTAGAACCCTAAGCCAGACTTGGACTTCTGTTCCTATTTTGTAATGACGAAATTATTTGAGGACAAAAAAAAAAAAAATTCCGTCACATATATGAACTTGCCTCGATCAGTGAAAGAAGTTTAGAGGCTCACCGGGAGGCTCGCAAAGCTTTCTCAATTTCTCACAACGTCAATAGAGAAATATCTCCCCTTTTTCAATGTGCTAAGAAGGTCAAAGGCGAGTAGTTTTCAGTGATCTGCTGACCGTCAGCCTTCCAAGAACCCGAGAGATTACCTTTCCAGTCCACCTCTCCTGAGGTCTCTGAAAGAAGATGAAGAACTATTTATCTATCTTGTAATATCAGAAATAGCATTGAGCTCAATCATAATCAAGCAAGAGTCCGTGATACAACAACTAGTCCATTACATCAATAAGATCCCGACAGACACGAAGACTCTTTATTCTCCCCCCGAGAGGATTGCTCTGGCACTGGTTTACTCTGCTAGGAAGCTTCAACCATACTTCTAGGCCCATAAGATGATCACTTTGATAGACCAACCGTTGAAAGGGATTCTATAAAAACTCGACATGTCCTAACAACTAATTAAATAGACTATCGAATTAAGCAAGTTTGATGTAAACTTTTGACCGCGGCCAACTATAAAAGGTCAAGTCCTTATAGATTTCATAGTCAAAATAGTAACCCTGATTCCCAATGTCCTCGATACAAGCGAAGGCACCTGCCAACAAGAAAAAGCTGAATCATGGATCTTATATGTGGATGAGTTATTGGCATAATCTGGAAGCAAAGTAGGTGTAGTCTTGAGGATTCCAAACGGATAAGAGAGAAAATATTTGATAACTCCTAGATTCTCAGTTACCAACGATGTCATTGAGTACAAAGCATTATTGACCGAATTCGGAATGGCAAAGGAATGCTCAGCGAAAAACCTTATAATCTACAGCAACCTGAAACTGATCGTCAATCAGGTCACGGAAAACTTTAAAGTATCTAACTCTTTGCTCACAGGACATCTTGCTTGGATGAAGGGCCCGACAAAAGCATTTGATAGGGTAGAAATACCTCACATCCGAATGGAAGAAAACTGGAAGGTGGATCAGCTGACGAAAGTAGCAGCAACTGATAATCCCAAACAGTATCCTTGGGACATGTGAGAAGTTCTTGTGACCCTAAGCATAGAAGTCCTGTAGATCTCAAATGACAAAAGCTGTAATATGAAAAAGCATCCCCATCTGTTCCGAGGTATGTAAGCTTATTCAAATTTTCATATTCGCTAAATTTCAGGGACGAAATTTCTATAAATAGGAAAGAGTTGTAAGGTTTTGGGTTTAAAAACATAATGAATATGAGGTAATCAACATAATAATAATTAATACTAGACCTGTCAAACGAATAGGTATGCGTATCGGAAGAAAAATTGAAAAAAATATCTCAGAGTTCTGCTGTTGAAGCACTGCCAGCAGGGTTGCGCCTGCTGCGCGCTCGAGCCTAGGCTTGAGCGCAAAAGGCAATAGTGTGCCCGCTCGCTGCACGCCTCTGCACGCTCGAGCGCAAGCCAGCAGTGAGTCGCGCTCGCTGCTTGCTCGCCGGGCACTTACAAACCCGCATCCTGCTTTGCGATTTTCATTTCTCTACGCTGCCAAACCCTTTTAGAGAGAGAGAGAGCACCGTTCCTAGAGAGAGAATGGAAGAGATCGAGCCCTAGAGTCCGATTCCGTCCGATAGCTAGTTATAAAAGAGGTAGCACGCGTCGAGGCAAGTATTCTCATACTCACTAACTTTTCTCTTTCGATATTTTTCATTTATCATCGGGTGTTTTTATCTCGATACCAACCCAAACCATGAAAAATGTAATACCCGTGACTTGAGACCAGATATTATGTGATTTATTGTCCAATTTACTCACCGATTCGGTCGATGGAGTACCAGCAAACCCTAACCTACGGGAATTGGGGGGTTTTCGTTCATGCACCGTATTTTGTTAAATTGACCCCAAAATATGAATCACCACGTCTCAAATATATATATATGTTGGTCGTGTGATCGATCTCACACGTTTAGACCCATTCGGGCGTCCGAGCCCTCTAAAAGGGCACTGTTACTGTTCACCCAAAATAAAAAGGAAAATTTGCATGTTTCCACCTTCGTAATATGTTGAAGCGACCTCAAAATATAAATCCTCACATTCCGATTGTAAGTATATATCGACCGGGCGTCCGATTCCGTAAGAATCGATCCATTAGCGGCGTTCGAGCCCTCTAAAAGCGGCCTGACACTGTTCACCCAAAAATGGAATGTAAATGTGCATGCTTTAGCTCTATTCAATTGTGATGAACTTATGACTAAATGTTTGTGTCAAATTGTAAGCCCTGAAAATGTATAATTGTGCACTGGAAGTAAGGAAATACGTCCCGGAGGCTTCTAAGGTGGTGTTTGATCAACGGAAGTAAGTAAAACCAAACTCTCTTGTGAGCTTTAATTGAATTGTTAAAAGATGTAAGTTTCAAAGAAAGAAAGGAACCGAGCAAGTAAATAGAGGGAAATTCACAAGGCACGATATGACGAATTTGATCTCCTGGATGGAGATACGTGATGGGAATATGATTTTCTGATTTGAAAATGTAATGAAATTGTAGTGGATCTTCTCTCAAGGAAAAGGTGAATCTTGAAGCTAGGACCATGGTTCATAGGGGTAGTACCCTCTAGCTTATCACGTACCTGAGGTAGAAATCTAAGGAATACTCCGGCCGTTCCTGGGGCGGGTGATGTTCAGGGTATGCCTTAGGATACTACTGTAAAAGAATGAGAATTGCTTTGGTCCCCAGGGGATATGTGGCGATTGAGATAGCCGAGTGCTGCAGGCCTAAAATGTAACCGATGGTCGAGTGTTGCAGACCCAAAATATAGCCGATGGTCAACTGCTGTAGACATAAAATGTAGCGAGTTTTAGAATGTATAGCGAGCACATTCCTTTTCTCGTTTTCTCGCATCGTTAGCTAGTACGACCTACTAACTCCAGGGTCTGCAAAGATTAACGGTAATAATGAAAACGAATAAAACGTAACTGGTGTAAACACGTGAACTAGATAATTTCGGATATTCTCTTTCCTCTTTCCTCTCATGTTTTCCTTTGTCCTGAGTATATGACTTTTGATCCAATTATTGCTTTCGCTTTTACCTGCCTGTAGTTAGTGATGTATGATTTTATTTATTGGGCTGTATGCTCACTCTTACTGTATATCTTTTAGATGAGAATGCATTGATACCCGACAAGATGGAATAGGCCATAAAAGTGTGATAGATAACTCATATTGCACGTAGGGCTCGAGATTTGGATTTAGTTGATTTTATATATGAAACAAGAATTTTGTTCTACTGTATAAGACATGTGTAACGACCCAGCTTCTGAAGCATAGAAAGTCCCAGTCATCGAGTCAAAATAATCAAAGGATCGAGGAAAAATTAAAGGTTATCCGGTCAACGCAGTTGACCGGAAAATGTAATAAGAAGTTCCAAATCGAGCTTAGAGCATTAAGGCCGGAGTACATTGTGTGAAGTGAGGCCGAAGTGGCCTGACGACCGGAGTGGCCTTTGTGTGAGGAAAAAGAAGTCCGTCTTTTCTTAGCGTGAAAGAAGTCCGTCCTCCCTTAGTGTAAAAGCAGTCCGGCCTTTCACTTAAGCTGAAATCAAGTCCAGCCTGGTGTGTTGGTAAAAACGGAGTAGAGTTGTGGGTGTAAGGAGAAGAAATCCGAAGTTTATGAAAAGGTGATGGACGGAGTGAATAATAAGAAGAAGTTGACCGGATTTGAAGATGTTGACCGGAATTGAAGAGTTGACCAGATTCGACGTAAAATTTGACCGGATTGGAAGAGTTGACCGGATTCGAAGATATTGACCGGATTGGAAGAATTGACCGAATTTGAAGATGTTGACCGGATTGGAAGATATTGAGCGAATTGGAAGAGTTAACTGGATTTGAAGACGTTGACCGGAAAATGTAATAAGAAAAGTAACTCAACCTTAAGATGAATTCAAGTTCGGCCCTTACATGGTGAAGGGAAGCCCGGACTTCTTTTATGAAAATCGAGTCCGGCTTTTATGAAAAACAATTAAGTCCGGTCAAGGCTAGTTGACCCAAAATAATAAAGAAATCCCCTACGAAAAATAAAGTCAGTATGACCATGCCTACAACGCCAGTAAGGAAGCCCTTACGAAAAGTAAAATCAGAACGACCATGCCTGGGTAGGTTACCTACTCCTAACCACCCTGATGACCTCGTAGAAAAGAAAGAAGCACAAGAAGCTGACCTGCCCTACTTACTACCCACGCCTATAAGTAATGGCCCTCCCCATGACTTAGGAGAGGAAGCTATGCAAAAGCCCAGGTGAAAGCGTTAAGAACTTCGAGCTAGAACCAAGTGAAAGGTTCATAGATCCAATCCAGGCAAGAATACTCACCCCTGTTTTTAAAGTTCATGATTCTACATGTTTGCTACGCTAGTATGTATATCCTTATGAAATTATGTATGTATGATACTTGTTCTGTTCTTGTGATTTATCGTTCGTAATCACATGTTTAAAGGAAACCATGATATTCATGAAATTAGATTTTTATAATTGATTGTCGACTTTTATGAACTCTGATAATCTCATGAAAAGACTCCTATCTTTAAGAAAAAGAGCTTCGGACCTTGAGTGATTAAGAACTCCGTCTTTTGGGAGCTTCAGATTTTAAATGGAAAAAGAACTTCAGATTTAAGAACTCTTGATTTTAAAGAACTCCGACATTTGTAGCTCCGGCCTTTACGAATAAAGATCTCCAGCTTTTGAACTCCGCCTTTGGTCAAAAAGCACTCCGTCCTGTTAATGAAAAGCACTCCGTCCTATTAATGAAAAGCACTCCGTCCCTATTAATGAAAAGCACTCCGTCCAAAAAGAGCTCCGTCCTCTTGAAAGTACTCCGTCCAAAAAGAGCTCCGTCCTTTTGAAAGTACTCCGTCATGTTAATAAAAAAGCACTGCGTCCCTTTTGAGTAAAAAGTACTGCGTCCCTTTTGAGTAAAAAGCACTCCGTCCCTTTGAGTAAAAGCACTCCGTCCCTTTGAGTAAAAGCACTCCGTCCCTTTGAGTAAAAAGCACTCCATCCAAAAGGAACTCCGTCGAAAAGACACTTTGTCCAAAAAGGCACTCTATCCAAAAGGCACTCCGTCCAAAAAGAACTCCGGCCTCTTTTAAAAAAGAACTCCGGCCTTAAAGGGGAATGAATTTCGGCTTTTGAGTTTACGCACTCCTTCCTTTATGAAAGAAAGAACTCCGGTTTTAAAGGAATGCCACTGCGGTTTTTAAGAAGGAGTTTGCACCCCGATTTTAAAGAAAAAACACTCCGTCTTTTGAGAAAAAACACTCTGGTTTTAGCACTCCGAATTTTTAAAAAAAGATCACTCCGGTTTCAGCACCTCGGATTTTAAAGAAAAGTCACTCCGGTTTTAGTCGTCCGAATTTTAAAGAAAAGTCAGTCCGGTTTTAGAGCTCCAGATTTTTAAGAAAGATCACTTGTGTTTTAAGAACTCCGGATTTCAGAAAAGAACTCCGCCTTTTGAAAAGAACTTCGGTTTTGGGACTCCGGCTTGGTTTTGAGAAAAGAACTCCGACTCTGACAAAAGAGCTTCGGCTTTTTGGGACTCCGACCTTCTGTTGAAAGAGATCTCCGGCCTTCTGTCTGAAAAAAAACTCCGACTTTCTGTTTAAAAAAGAACTACGACCCCGTATGCCGGGTTAAAGGCATTACCTCCCACCCCGGGGAGCATAATGAGGGGATGGCATAAGACTTTTGGACTACGGCCCCGTATGCCGGGTTAAAGGCATTACCTCCCGCCCCGGGGAGCATAATGAGGGGATGGCATAAGACTTTTAGACTACGGCCCCGTATACCGGGTTAAAGGCATTACATCCCGCCCCGGGGAGCATAATGAGGGGATGGCATAAGACTTTTGGACTACGGTCTCGTATGTCGGGTTAAAGGCATTACCTCCCGCCCCGGGGAGCATAATGAGGGGATGGCATAAGACTTTTGGACTACGGCCCCGTATGCCGGGTTAAAGGCATTACCTCCCGCCCTGGGGAGCATAATGAAGGGATACGGCTTTAGGTTGTGAGATTTCACACAACCCGTCCTCGATGTTGTCCGATCCCATCCGGTCCCTAAAAATGATAAGAATTCTCAATAGTTTTCATGGGTTTTCAGTAGACAAGACAAGAAGAAAAAGACTAAGGAAATTTCGAACTAAAGGACATGATGATTTTTGTATGCTAAATTATATTCACTTATGTTTATGTTCTCTGTTTTCTGCATGTGAGTATTCTGTTGGGTTGTGTAGCTCACTCTTGTTATTTTCAGATGACGAAAGGCTCATGGAGCACGAAATTGAGTAGAACATTATGGGGTAGCCAATAGTTCGGTTGGCCGGAGCTGAGGAAGAGCTTGTTTAATTATGTTGATATTTTGTGGAGACTTGTAAACTGATTCGCTGTTGAGAATCCATGGATGTTAGTCATATCTCTGTAATTCCTTTTGAATAAATGAAATTTACAATTCTTGTATGCATCTCAGGTTCGAGTTGAAATTAAAATCTGAAGGCCAGTTCAAGCAGTTCGGCCTCATAAAATCCTGATTGAAAGTAAAAAAATTTTTCATATCCATTAATGCTATTAAGACCTGACGGCGTTTTACATGTGGGCCGTCACAACATGTATGGTGGTGATTAATGATGTTTAGTATGGATGAATGATAGATCAGTTTTCGCTGTATATTGTAGTTTTTATGCTTTCGCAGGTCTTTCTTATTGTGATTATTATCGAGGTTCCTAGTTGGTATCATTCCCCACCGGCATTATACTGGAGTTATGATGTCGGTGCCACCTCTGTTGATGTGGAGATTAGATCCTGTGTAGTGTGTTGAGTATTGAGATTTGTGGTTTTTGTTGTGGATTATTGTAAATTGTCGTGCAGGGTTGATTTACAGGTGTTTGTATTTTGGCAAACGTTCGATTTGTAAATGAAACTTTACCCAATTTTCTATAGAAATTAATAATTTTAATTAGAAATAATAGTCTATTATTATGATTGACGGAGGTTATTTAAGAAAAATAATTCGATCCGTCACAATTGATATTAGAGCCAAAACTAGGGCCATGTGCTAGCGTGGACACTGGGCCACACAAGGTGGGTGGACTGTGAGGTTACACATCGGATTGGAAGGGGGAACGAAGCGTGCTCTTATAGAGACGTGGAGACCCTTCCCTTGTGGATGCATTTTGGGGGCCGTGGGCCTACTAAAAACAAAACCGTGTGGGTTGGGCCCAAAATGGACAATATCTACGAGCGGGTGTGTGGGGACGTTATAATACCTAGATAATTTCATATAGAAGGTTTATCGTTGAAGGCCTTCTACAGGAGAATTCGGACAACACTAAGCACATAAACAAAACAGTAGGCTGGTATACTGTCACGACCCGGGACCACAATATTCGCAGGTCAAAATAAAATCAATAATATATATTTTCATCAACCATAATAACCCAACCCGGGTGTGACAATCATACACATGCAGGACCCAATATAAATAAAACCCGCACAAGATCTCATCGGATATGAATCCGGACCAATAATACATGACCTGCTATCCATAATCGCAAGGGAGGTATCCAATTTTACAACAACTCATCCACATAATGCAATAACTCTAATATTTTGCATACAATGATCAAGGTCATCATCCGACCATAAATAATAACCATATAATATCCTCGAAATCAGAAATATACCAAATATAGCATCTCCACTCGCCAAAAGGAATATCTGAGCCCGATCACGTCCGAGCTCCTGCAAGCGTATCCATGCCACTAGTCTGAAGGGATAAAATATGAAAACGTGAGCCTAGAGCTCAGCAAGTATCAAGAATCGTATAAAACGGTACACATAAATCAGAAGCAGGGATATCGCATAGCAATCACGTAAAACAAAACATCATGTCCGTGAAATCCCTGAAAATCGAGGAGATGTCTCGTACTAAATCGTTGTCCGTAATAACTCGTCCCTCCGGGACATATTCATATAAATCACGATCAAGTAAAACCCCATAGACAATATCGTATCATATGATCCGAGGTCACATACGTCGCAACCGTCACCACATCCACGTGGAGACACATACCGTCGTCCGGATCTAAAACTCATAATGCAGAAATCAAGAGAAAACTGCCGGAACTAAAACATAAATCAAAACACGTTCCGGGTTTATCACGTCAGCACGTACGAGACATTCCTATCGCCCATCCACGGGCCAAACCACGTATCTCAAATCACAGTACACCCAAATACGTGCAGAAATACAAAGCATGTACGAAATCGGAGAACCAAAGATCAATGATACCAACTTGAGGAAGGGTTACCCTCGTCCGGTAACCATGGCTATATATCGGCTACGAATTAGGCCAGTAGCTCAAGGCTATCCATGTACTCTGTCTCCCATAGATTAGGAACTTGCTCACTATGTTTTACCACCGGGGGCTTTGGGTGCAACCTCAAATTTTAGTTATATATTAGGACGTCCGAATATATTAGTTTTCCGTCAATTCCTTATGATGGTTTTCAATTAAATACACAGTGGGACAATACCTCATCTTCCTTACGGCGGAAGTAGCCAATACCTCATCTTCCTTACGGCGGAAGTAGCCAATACCTCATCTTCCTTACGGCGGAAGTAGCCAATGCCTCGGATCACAAATCGACCCCTAGGGTCCGTAGTGATCCTACCCCCGGCAGCATGCATGGTTAGTGCAAGGCCTGGTTCATGGTTCCACAATATACGGATACACAAACATACATATATGTATCGTCCGGGTGTCCAAAATCCCTCCAAATCATAAATACCAGTACAAAACCACCGCACAACCGATAAAACATACATGCATGTATACAATTAATAAATTGAGGGTATTTAAAAATACATGCATGTTAGTAAAATCTCCCACAGTAGTCAAAATGCATCAGAAATTAAATCAGACCAAGAATAGGGCTGGAGGATACTTGCCTTAACATCATACTCTGCAGATCTGAAGAAAGGATGTCCCGAAGCACTCCAATCGAGCCTTTCTCTCTCCTGCCCGCGCACCCCGTGCGCACAACCTCCCCTTTCTCCTCTCTGCGCACAGCGCCTCTGCCAGCCGCTGCTGCCGCCGGTCATCTGCCGCCACGAACAGCCGTCGCCGACCTTCCCGGCGACCCCCGTCACCGTCGCTGTCCCCCGACGTTCCCCTTTCTCTCCCGCAGCAACCCTCTCTCTC
>JAODPA010107716.1:5399-20075 GCA_025585075.1 Nepenthes mirabilis
ATAAAGTGTGGGAATTGGTATTCCCACAAGTGTGGGAATAACAATTCCCGCGGGAATTGCAATTCCTTTCCCCCTTTATTCCATGAACCAAACATGGGGTAGGTGTTGTGCTAACTCCCTGCTTGCTTCCATTCCCATGGCTTCTGTTACCGAAATTGTTTCAGTCATTAGAGAAACTAACGTGAAGGAGTTGTACGTAGAGTACAACATCCTGAATGAGAATATCTTCCGAGTCCCTGCCAAGGAAGATAGGGCGTGCTCACCACCCGAGGGGTTCGTTACCATTTACGATGCCCACTTGAGGAGTGGTCTGCGCATTCTAGTCCCTAATGAGTTGCTGAAAATTTTTACGACTTTTTAGGTTGCTATCATACAGTTCCATGTGAATAACGTGCGGTACTTGTGCACCTTCTGCATTTTTTTTCGTCAGCATTCGAGATGGCTGACGGTGGCGATGGTTAGAGTGCTCTTCAAGTTCAACCAGGGTGGGGAATGGATCTCCCTGGCTTACGTGGCGGTCTCCAAGTCAGTACCGCCATATATGATTCTTTAAAAAACTAGAAGAACCGGTTCTTTTTTATTCATGTGGATGAGTCTTGGCCGTTCGCCAAGGAGTGGGGCAAGGTACCTGAGATTTATACTGGGACTCCTTCTGATGAGGAGACGGAGTCCCTGAAGTCGCTGTTCAAGGTGGTGGAGGACTATCTTGTGGAGTTTTGGAGAGACCACCTGATCTCTCATGTTGAGGCCAAAAAGGCCAAGTGGGGGCCACCTTCTCCCGAGCAAAAAATGAGGGAACCTTCCAGGAAGAAGAAGGCTGGGGCCATCATGATCGGAGCACCACCCAATGACGAGTCTTCCAAAAGTCCAACGGTGAAGAGAACGGCGACGGCGGCAGTGGTGATGCCTTCTTCATCCTCCTCCCCTAAGCGAGGGAGTGTACTGGCTGGCTAGTTTTCATTAGTTGGAGATAGTTCTGGCCTAGGCAGCGTTGAGTCTGTCGTCGTGGCATATAGGGCCAGACTGCGCTCCTCCATCAATTGCATCATTCTGGCCCTGTCGCAACCGGAGCGCCTGGCACCATTGGAGCCTCCTATGAAACCCACAGTGGATTGGGTTGTTGATCCGCTGGAGGAGACACCATCCGGGGAACCCAAGGAGGTGTCTGCTGTGCCTCTTATTGCACCAATCGCTACATTATTAGAGGAGTCTGTTTCTGGGGCGCTTCATGAGGCATAAGGAGTACCAAACGCCAGAGAGCCTGCTCAGGCTGCTGATTTGATTGTGGAGAGGCAGGAGGAGTCCTTCGCTAGGGAGCCAACGAGGACGGAGGACCTTTCGATGGAGCTACCGAAGGAGCCTGCGGCAGAGGCTACTGCTAGGCCTGCCCAGGAGGGTTCCATTTCTAGTCGTCTGCCGTCAAAGCCAAGGTCTCGCGTCAGGCCAGAAAGGCCGGTGCACAGGATTCGGCAAGTAGACTCTTGTAACTTGTTTTGTTTTTAATTTTGCCGTTGTTGACACTTATCATTTTCGCAGACTGATAAAGTTGCTAGCGCAGTTATTAAGGCGCTTGGCCAGTGAGACATAGTAATCTTCGATAGGGATAAGGAGATCACTTGGCTTGAGGAGGAGTTGGAGGCGCCGAAGGTGGAGTACTGGAAGGACGCAGTCACCCTAGAGTCTGTGCTGGCCGGCCTGGAGGTGGAGAATGCCAGGCTAAAAGAGGAGAATGCCAGGCCGAGAGAAGATGTGGTGGCCGGCCTGGTAGAGGAGAACGACAAGTTGAAAGAAGAGAACGTCCGTCTAAAAGAAGAGGTTGAACGGGCTACGAGGCGCATTGACCAGCTCGCGGGGCAGATGACCACATTAGAGAACACGTTGAGCATTTGCATTCACCCTCAGGAGGTCTCCAACATGCTGTTGGCACGGTTATAGAGGGGGTCAACATTAGCCGACACATTGCACGGTTGATTGACCACAATTTTCCAGTGAGTATCTTAGCCCAGAGAAGCGTTCTACCTAGAGTTGCGAGAGCCTCATGGGGGAGCCCTAGAGCGGTCAAGGGCCACCACTGCCTCCTTCTGGGAGCTCCGCCTCTCCTTAACTTTTTGTACTTTTGTCTTCCTTTTGTGTAATTATATTACAAATAATAAAACAAACAATTATTTCACTGTTGTTGAGTGTTACGCTTTCATTATCGCTGTTTTCTTTTTTGAGTTTCTCTACTGTGTTGATCGGCCAACTTGGTAAATCACTCGCGAGTTGGCCGTCCGCCTTACTTGAGGCACTGCCAGTGCTTTCTTGAGGACTTGAGTCCTTGTGAAAGCTCCAAGGCTAATTTGGATGTCATACCAGGCCTGCTTGATACTCGCACATGAGTAAAGGCTTGGTGGGGCTGCCCAAGTATTGACTTGGGCGACTAGCTTTTGGGAGGAGTACCTTGCTCCTATCAACTATCATTGACTAATCACGCTATCTCCTTATAAATAAGGTCGTCACGTATGCTACTTGAACCTCCTAAGATTTTGACCGCAGACGGGCTACTTGGATGACTAAGGTTTAGATACGACCGCTTATGGGCCGTCTGGATGACCAGGGTTTAAATACGACCACTTATAAAAAGCTCAGATGACCGAGGTTTAAATACGTCCTCTCATAATCTGCTTGGATGACTAGGGTTTAAATACAACCACTCATTGACTGCTTGGATGACCAGGGTTTAAGTACGACCGTGCGTGAGCCGTTTGGATGGTCAGTGTTTAGTAACGAGCGGGTGAAAACCTACCCAACTTAGGGGTAGCTTAGGTCGCCTAGCCCTACAACAAGAAAGACATACAAACATACAAGTATGTACAAAAGAGAGAAAACAAAATGCAGCATAAAGAAAAGGATACTTATTTTATTGATTGAAAATCAAGTACATACATTTACATGTAGACACGCGAATGACCTACTTGGACCCTTATTGGAAGTAGCGCTTGAGGTGAATTGTGTCCCACGCCCGTGGAACTAACTTGCCGTCCTAGTTTCGGAGTCTGTATGCTTCGTTCCGTAGGACGACGGAGATTAGGAAATGTCCTTCCCAATTTGGGGAAAGCTTATTTTGGTTGGTAATCTTACTCGTAGCCTCGACGCTCCGCAAGACCAAGTCTTTAACATCGAACTGCCTCACTTTTACCTTCTTGTTGTAATAGTGCGTGATTCGCTATTGGTAGGCCGCAGTTCACCTCTAGGAAGCATTGCGGGCTTCCTCTAGCAAGTCTTGGTGTTCCTGAATTTTTTGGGAGTTACCTTGTTAGTCGAAGAATTCAATCCTAAGACTCAGAAGCCTGATTTCAACCGGAATTATCGCTCAAGTCCCGTAGCAGAGACTGAAGGATGTCTTACGAGTTGGTTCCTTTGAAGTACTCCGGTAAGACCAGAGGACGGAGGGTAGCTCGTCCACCAGGAGCCCCCTATGTCCTCCAGCTTGGTTTTTAAACCACGAAGTAGCGTATGGTTCATGACCTCCACTTGTCCATTCGCTTGAGGGTATGCCACTGAAGTGTAAACCAGCCTAATACCTAGGCTAGTGTAATACTTGATGAACCATTTTTTGAAAAATTGGGTTCCGTTGTCAATCACTATAACCTCTGAAACATCAAATTTGCTTCTTATATTCTGGTGGACGAATTCAAGAGCGTTGTGCTCTGTAAACTTGGCCAGTGGGACGACTTCGACCCACTTGGTGAAGTAGTCGATACCCGTAATGATGAACTTCTTTTGTCCCATTGCAATGGAAAACAGGTTGAGAATGTAGAGCCTCTATTGCACAAAGGGTCAAGGAGCCTGGAGGGATTTCAGCTCGGCGAACGATTGGTGGTGAAGATTGCCGTGAAGTCGGCAGCTCTCACACCTCTTTACGAACTTGAGTGTATCCTTCTTCATTAACGACCAGTAGTAACCCTGTCGCATGATCTTGAATGCCAAGTTCTTACCGCCGACCTGCGATTCGCATATCCAAAGGTGGACTTTGCCCAAGGCATAGTCGACCTCCTCAGGGGTGACGTACCGAAGGTATGGAGTTGAGTAGCCACAACGATATAACCGTCCATCGATTACAGTGTACTAGCCGGTCGTCTTCTTGATCCGTATGGCTTCATTCGCGTCTTTTGGGAGTGCTCCGTCCATAAGGTACCTTTGGTATGGTGTCATCCAAGTTTCTGCCCCAGAGATCTGCATCACTTCCCGTTTCTCTGTGCTGTGAGCGTTCAGAACCTCCTACACGTCCCTCAAATACTGTTCTGGATTTTTGACCGCCGCAGCTCTGGCCAGTTGGTTGGCTTTCCAGTTCTCAGTTTTGGGAACGTGGACTAGGGTTAGCCTGTCGAATCTCTAGGCGGCCTCTACTTTAGCCAAGTACTTGGCCAAGTGTGGGTTGCTTGTCTCGAAGCTCCCGTTAACTTAGTTGACGACCAACTCAGAGTTGCTGTAGATAGTCAGTCGTTTAGCTTAGCACTATTTTGCTAGTCTTAATCCGGCTGACAGGGTTTAGTATTCGACAACATTGTTGGTAGCCAAAAAGTCGAGTCTAAGGGAGTACTTTACCTCAAACCCGTCAGGGGTCCTGAGGACCACCCCGAGACCGCTGCCTGAGTCCGTAGACGATCCGTCTATGTGGAGGATCCATTCCAGCACTTTCTCGTGCTATTCTATATCTTCAGGGAGCTGTTCTTCGAGAATTGGGGTCATGATATCGATGATGAAGTCAACTAGAGCCTACTTCTTAATGGCTTGTCTGAGTCGAAATTCGATGTCGAACTCTCCCAATTCGATAGCGCACTTTACCAGCTATCCAGAAATGTTGGGTTTCTGAAGAATGCTCTTCAAAGGCTGGTCAGTGAGAACAATCACACGATGAGCCTGGAAGTAGGGTCTCAGTTTTTGGGTGGAGAAAACAAATGCCAAAGCCAACTTTTCCGCGCGTAGGTAGCGTGTCTCTGGACCGGTCAACGTCTTGCTCACGTAACAAACTGGCCGCTGAGTGTCAAAGTCCTGGCGTACGAGGACAGAGATGAGAGCCTACTCTGACACCACTAGATAGAGGTATAACTCCCCTCCATCCTTTGGTGACGTTAGCAACAGTGGACTTGCCAGATATTGCTTCAACTCATCAAAGGCTGCCTGACACTTTGCTGTCTATTGGAACTTGTTTGATTTCGTACCCCTTAGAGCCTTAAAGAAAGGTTGGTACTTATCACACGACTTAGCTAAGAAGCGGGACAAGGTCGCCAGTCGTTCGGTTAGCCGCTGGACATCCTTGACGCTCCGCAATAGAGCCATGTCCACGGGGGCCTTGATCTTCTCCAGGTTTGCCTCGATCCCTCGATGAGAGACAATGAAACCCAGGAACTCCCCCGAGGCCACTCCAAAGACGCACTTGGTCGGATTCGACTTTATTTGATGTGCGCGGAGCACCTCGAATGATTCAGCCAGATCGCAAACATAGTCATTGGTTGTCCTACTCTTGACAAGCATGTCGTCGACGTATACCTCCATATTGCGGTTGATCTGCTTCTCAAACATTTTGTTCACAAGCCAGTGGTAAGTGGCTCCCACGTTCTTTGTAACAATAAGTGCCTTGATCCGTCATGAATAAAGTGTACTCATTATTGTCTGGGCTCATTCAGATCTAATTCTAGTTCAAGTATGTGTCCATGAAGCTCAACAACTCATGTCCGGACGTGGAGTCTACCAGCAGGTCGATCATAGGTAAAGGAAAGCTCTCTTTTGGGCAAGCTTTGTTAACGTCCATAAAGCCGACACACATTCGCCATTTTCACTTGCTTTTCTTCACCAGGACGACATTGGAGAGCCCATCCGGGCACCGAAACTCTCTGATGAAGCCAGTATTCAATAGCTTCCTCACTTTCTTCTGGATAGCGACCGGCTTCTCCACAGAGTAGTTTATCCATTTCTACCTGACGGGTTTGTGGTCGGGATCAAGACCCAACTTGTGGACCATTACTCTGGCCGAAATCTCAGGCATATCAACTGGAGTCCATGCGAAGATGTCAGCGTTCTGTCGCAAGAACGTGATCAGCTCATTGCGCAGTGCACCAGTGAGTAAGCCGCCGATCTACACGCACCTTTTTAGATCCTTTGGGTTTAGTGGGATTAGATCGGTTGCCTCACCAGACTGCGCTTACTGTAAAGTTATTTCATCTCGACGGTCGAGTTCTCCTACCGACCTGGTGCTGCCACTAGGTGCAATTTGGGATATGTAATATATCCACCCAATGACCTGATCACACAACACTTCGCCAACACCGTATGATGTTGGAAATTTTATCTTGAGATGCGGTATCAAAGTGACGACTTTGAATGCTGTTAGGCACGGGCGGCCTAATATAGCATTGTATATGGAGGGTAGGTCGACTACCAAGAAGATGAGTGCATGACTCGCCGTTCTTGGTATGTCTCCAGGGTGATCTCCAACTAAATTGTCTCTTGAACGGGCACCGGCTAGTTGTCAAAGCCGTATAGCAGGCCTTCAGCATGCTTTAATTGACTCTTTTTAAACCAAGTTTAAAATTTTTTAAACCAAGTTTAAAAAACGTATCAAGATAAAGTAAATCACTTGAATTTTTATTATCAATAGATACTTGTTTCAATTAGTAATCAACGCTACCGTCTGAAATAAGCGCGGATGCAACAAGGGAATCTGCATGGGAGGATTACATGTGCTAAGTAATTGTCGCTAAAGTTAATAACATTGCCTCCGGTGCGCTACTTCTTCCTCCCAATCTGCTGCTCCTTGTGGCTCACCGGATTCTTGACCGATCGAGTCATGATCATATTGATCACTCCTACTGCGACCCGATTACGTGGAGGGGAAGGCTTTGGGCCTCTCCGCCTGTAGTACCAAAGCTCTGGCCAGGGTTCTTGACAAACTTGGTGAGGTGACCTCTCTGGATCAACTCTTTTATTTCCCTCTGGAGAGTCTTACAATCCTCTGAGGAATGTCCATAAGATCGATGAAAATCATAGTACTTAGTTGGATTTTCTCCCTCTGCTTTCTTAAGTGGTTTTGGCCACTTAAGAAACTTCTCCCTATGGATTTGCATGAGGACGTTTGAACGTGTGTCAGTTAAGGGCATTATTTTGATCAACCCGTAGTCCTTACACTCTGGTGGTCTGGTCCTGTGGTGCTTCTTGCGAGAGTGATCGCCGCTGTTGAATTTCCTCTTTTCTTCTTTCGGGAATGTGCGAGGCTCGGGATGCTTAGCCTAGTTGGCCTTCTCCGCTATCGCGTAGGCCCGAGTGATAGACTCTACCTTCCAAAAGGTTTACGGATTCTTGTGCTCTAAGTGCCTAAAGAAGTCTCCGTATGTCAGCGCGGAGATGAAACTACCCAACTTCATCTCCTCCGTGAGCCTAGGGATTCGTCTGGCCTCCGCCACGAAGCGATTTAGAAATTTTTGCAGATTCTCTCCCTACTTTTGCTTGATGTGGAAGAGGTGTCAAGGCTGCTTCTCTTCTCGACAACTAGAGGCGTATTGTGTCAAGAAGAGGTCAGTCAGCCCCCTAAAACTCCTAATCGAGTCTGAGGGGAGATGATGGAACCATATATGAGCATCCCTTTTCAAGGTAAGCGGGAAGTAGCAGCAAATCACTGCATCCTCCAATCCTTACAGACTCAAATAGGTGCGGAAATGATCGAGGTGATTCACCGGGTCAGGCTCCCATCGTATGAATCAAGGGGTGGCATCTTGAACTTTGCCGGCATCGGACGGTTTAAGATGTCGTCGTTGAAAGGAGATCTATCGAGATCGATAGCATGCTCGTCATCTTTGAACACGCGATTCCAGATTTTCTCCAATCATTGATCAGCCAACAGCGTTGGCTGATCTTTTGGAATTTAGATAAGTTATTAACTCTGTTCTTTCTTTAGTGTGGCAGTAGTCGGCCAACTACTGCCATCAGTGGATCTGATAACCCGGGCCGAGCCTGGGTCCTGGACTCCACACAAGAGGATCGGGAGTTCCTTCATTCCGAACTTTCCTCCGAAGTCATACCACCCGATCTCTCTTTAAGCCTTGGCCGGCTTTGAGCACGTAAGGACTCCGGCGTCTGAATGTTAACTAGCCTTCTGGATTTCTTGGCCGGTTTCTTCTTCCTCTAGCCTTCTCTCCTAGATGCCGGTGTAGGGACTGCCACTGGCGGAGCCCCCTGCTGTGAGTGCTTCTGGAGATAGCAGAGTATCTGGAGTATCTTGTTTGTATTTTGTGTGTACTCCACTAGATTTTGAAAGAAGGGTACAGCACCCCATTGACCTGCCCATTGACCATGGCACCAACAACGTGGTTCTCGTCGGGCGATGTCACGTCTCTAGCAGGCTCGCTAGCTTATACTTTCGTGTTTATCATTCTAGTTGGCTTAGAAGGTGAAATTGAGAAGGGTATCTAAGAAAAGTGGTTGGCTTTTCGTAAGCGTTTTTCACAGATGGCGCTAATGATATGTCCCTAGATCTAAGTTTTGAACAGATTCGGGTAAACTTGATCGTTTGAATTTGGCTCAGTTCACCGAGTCTAGATCCTACACACCGCTACAACAAAGGAGATGTCAGGTGTCGGCGAGAGGTTATCCCATTGAAAACGCTTCGATACTCAAGTCAGTAATCGGCCTTTGAATTTCAAGAAGGTAAAGGGAATGAATGCAATGAGAAGGTGAAGAATGTTTGTGAGGGGGGTTTTGCTCTCAACGCGAGAGGCTTCTTATGGCTCGTGAGGAGCGTTATCTCTTGGCATTGTATTCACAAGAAACGTAAGGACAGAAAGAGTTGGAGTTTTGAAAGCATGGGAGCTTTCAGAATTATCAAAGTGCTGCGTGAGCACATGAGAGTGTGTTTAATAGAGAAGAGAGCGTTTTTAGCAAAGAAGTGAACGTGCCCTGGTGTGAAGACTCCATGGGTTTTTAAAGATGAGATGCTGGGCGGCCTTCCTTAGGCATAAAGGCTTGATTCCCGCATTTTGTTGGGATTGATTCCTTTCTTGGTAGGAAGTTTTAATTGGGTTAACAGCTCCAGATATTAATTCTCTTCCTTCTGCATTTTGTTACCGCTAGGATTTGTTATGGATAGGAAGAGAAAATCTGGCCCTTTTCTCATGGGATGTATGCTAAATCTGCTGGTGACCATTACAATGGAGATTGCCTTCTCGGAGGATGCGAAATTAGAAAAAAGAGCCATTACTGATCATGTACGGAGGTGTGGGCCCAACTGGGTCTCGCCCACTGAGGCTTGCTCTTAGGCCGGCCGACTGTGGTGCTTCCAGTCAACAAAAATATTGACCATCTTTGGGAGCCTGTTGTCCGCCTAATTTGACCTTTTGTCTGATTAACGGTTGACGTTGACCGTCCAGATGCGCATGTAGGCCCATGTGGATTTGGACCGTTCCTCTTTCTTGGGTCAGCCCACTATGGGCATACCCATTAACTTCATTCTTAGATTTTTTATACTTGTCATTTTGGTAATGATAATGGTGATGATCCTAAATATTTTACCACCTGTATAATTGTAGGAATAAAATAAAAAAGAATAAAGTAACTGTTATTGAGAAATAGAACAAGATGTCAATAGAGGAAAAGTAATATTTTCATGTTTTATTTTTGTCGGAATTGAATTGGATTTTTTTTAAGTGTTTGGCAAGTAGATGCGACAAAATGAAAACATAAAAAAATTAATATGAAATGATATTTTTTCCCATCACAAAAAAGATAGACAATATGCCACTTAAACATTTCCACACTATCTAATCGCCACCACCATGTTGCCACCACCTTGCCACCACAGGCAACCGTTGCCACCACCACCCTAGCGCCATCAACATGTAATCAACTACAAACTTTAGAAGGTAAAATGATCACTTGGTCGGAATTTAGTTCCAAGAGAAAGGGGCGTAAGTAAATCTCAGTGTATGTGTTTACAAATTTTTTGCCTCCCAGTAATTCTTATTCCTATGAAAATAGTAACTCCGAACCTATTTATGAACAAAACGTTGAATTATTATTTCATTAGGAATAAGCCTAAATTGAAATTTGACTTCCATTCTCCAAATATAATGTTAGTGTTTGGAGTTTACTTATTCTTTATTTATAAGAAATTCTTATTCCCCCCATAAAAATACTAATTTCTGACCTAGATATAATCAAAACAGTAGAATTATTATTCCACTGAAAATAAGCCTCAATCAAAATTTGAAATCTACCTTACCAAGTATAGTATTATTAGCATTTAGAATTTGGCATACAAGAATGCCAACAAGTTTGGGATATGATTTATAAAATGTTAACTTAGGTAGTTAAGCTCGGGAGGTGAAATGGTAAAGGAGACGCAGCAAGAGGTACTAACCGCTCGATTATCGGTGGCAACACCCGATATGACAAACATTAGATAGAAAGTGATTATGAATTCAATTACGAACGATTGTAGATTCGTTCCTGTCGGAGCCGTGCCTGCAAATTGATCCTGCTTCCCATTAAATATTAGACGAAGCGTTCCGCTAGCTAATACTGATCCAAGAACTTGACAAGATATGTAGGCCGGTACCTAATAATTTAATTCACCAATAGCAGTCAATTTTAAGAAAGCATGCGTGCAAAGAGGTTTCTAAAGCCATTCATACATCCGAAGAAGATGGGACAAGATTAAAACCCCTTGTTTAGTTTGTATTGGTCCAATTTTAAGCGTTGACAAATTTTATAACAAAATACTGTATAACATATGTTTTAAGTTGAGTTTGAAACCCCAATTCAGAACTCGGCATTGCAAAGCCATTTAAATGCAATATGAAACACATTATGAGATTGAGGCTTGACCTAACAAAAAGATTATCCCATCCTGACCTGACCTAACATACAGAGTCCATATATTAAAGATAGTCTTTGTATAAAGAAGGGGTAAGACTGTAAATATTCAACCTATCTCGAAACCCTATTATATGGGAGCCTCGTATACTGAACCATAGTCCTAAAGGGAGGATGTCCTTTGGCTCATTAAAAGCTAGTTTTAAAGGGAGGATGCGTTACACCCGGTTGGATATTATCCCATTTTTAGTTTTGGGTTCGGACTGTTGTAGCTCTTTACTTTTCAACAGAGAGAAATCAATTCCTAATTCTTTAAGTAAATAAAATAACTATGGATGTAGGTATTGTTAGGTTTGGATTGTTTTTTCTTTTAAGTACCATAATTAATAGACGGGTTATCAGGAATGCGTGTGACATTTATGCATAGCACGCTCAAGTAAAGATGTTAAGAAAGGTTGTGCTAGTTTCGTGCAAGGATTAGTAGATGGTCAACGAAATGACAGAGTTTATTAAATATTTGTACAAGAGTCGGACGATAAGATTTGCTAGAGTTTTGCGAATGATTATGCAATGGTTGATTGAGTGAAATTCATTTCTAATTGATTTAAAGCATTTGGGCCTACTAGGCGCAACATAAACCGTAGTGAACATTTGTTCCACGAAAATTGACAAATAGAAAGTAAAAGCAACATTTAATAGCCCGTATTTTAGGGACATTGTGATGCGGCTACCGTACGACAATGTATGATAGCCATTCGATATAAATTCAATGGTACCTGTTGACATTTTATTTATAAATTATTTTTTTAAATTTTTTAAATAATAAATAAGAGATGCTATTAAATTTATATCCGATGATTACTCTACAAAATTATACGTGTCTTAGTAGCTGATCATAACAACCCGAGCCGAAAGTGAGACGTGAAGTCTTTGTACCTGTTTCAACGGAAACCGGCGGCAAGAGGCGAAAGCTATGGTGACAGCAGGGTTAAAATGGGCACCGGAAATATGACCAACGGAGTAAATCATGACCATCACCACCAGCCCCCAAACGATAGAAATCCCAGGCAACGTGATTATCTTGTCTTTGTCTAAGTTCACGACCACCGCCGCGCAACCAGCAAACACCACAAAGTAAGTCCCCAGCACCTCCGCAATCATCTGCGAAAATCAAATACTCAAACAGCCTTAGGACCTTTACTATTAATTCATGACCAATTGTTCATCTTAGCAAAATAATTTTTTTTTTCTGAAAAAATATATATTTTCAAAAAAAAATAATTTTTTTTCGTTATTGACTTAGAGAGAGAGAGAGAGATAATAATATTAATTTTTTCAATGGAGAGAGGTAACAAATTCCATTATTTTTAGGAGTGTTTTTTTCATTGAAATCAGTTTGAAAAAAATCAATAAATATTAAACGCATTCATTATTTTCCTCATATTCCGGTGGGATCCGCTTTGAATTTATGTCCCGTTTTAGAATAATTCCTTTGTTTTTTTTTTTATGACTTTGGGGCTTTACTATTCAACTAGGCATTTTAAACAGAAGGGGTTGATTAGTTATTTTCATATTTATCGTGACAAATAAAATTATTATTTTAAGTTGGATGTAGGTATTGTTAGGCTTTGGATTTTTTTTTTTTCCGGTTATCAGGAAGACGTGCGATGTTTGTGCATAGTATGCTCAAGTAAAGATGTCGAGAAGGGTTGTGCTAGTTTCGTGCTAGGATTAGCAGATAGTTGACGAAATGGTAAAGTTCACTAAATATTCTAGCGAGAGTCGGACGATAAAATTTGCCAGAGTTTTGCGAATGGTTCATGCGATGGTTGATTGAGTGAAATCCGTTTTTAATTAATTTAAAGCATTAGTAGGCACAACATAAACTGTAGCGAACATTTGTTCCACGAAAACTCACAAACAGAAGGTAAAAGCAACATTTAATAACCTGTATTTCAGGAGCACTGCGACGCAACTATCGTACGATATCGTATGGCAGCCATTTGATGTAAATCCAATGGCGCCTATCAACCCTTTTATTTATAAAGAAAGTTTTTTTTTAGTTTTTTAAATAACAAATGATAAGCATCGTTAAATTTATATCTGATAGTTACTTTACGGAATCATATACGTATCGAACGGTAGTTGCATCGTAACGGTTCTCTTCTCGGTAACCCAAGCCTAAAGGGAGACACGTAGTCTTTGTACCTGTTTCCACGGAAACCGGCGGCAAGAGGCGAAAGCTATGGTGACAGCAGGGTTAAAATGGGCACCGGAAATATGACCAACGGAGTAAACCATGACCATCACCACCAGCCCCCAAACGATAGAAATCCCGGGCAACGTGATTATCTTGCCTTTGTCTAAGTTCACGACCACCGCCGCACAACCAGCAAACACCACAAAGTAAGTCCCCAGCACCTCCGCAATCATCTGCGAAAATCCAAAACTCAAACAACCTTAAGACCTTTACTATTAATTCATGACCAATTGTTCACCTTAGCAAAATAAATTTTTTTTTTTTGAAAAAATATATAGTTTCAAAAAACTGTAAATATAGTCATAAAAATATTTTTTTTATTTTTAAGAAGAATACTATTATAATGATAGTTTTCGTTATTTACTTAGTGAGAGAGATAACAAAATTAGTTTTTTTTTCAAAAGAGAGAGGTAATAATTTCCATTATTTTTAGGAATTTTTTTTCATTGAAATCAGTTTAAAAAAATCAATAAATATTAAACTCATTCATTATTTTCCTCATATTCCGGTGGATCCGCTTTGAATTTATGTCCCGTTTTAGAATAATTCCTTTGTTTTTTTTTATGACTTATGGGGCTTTAATATTCAACTAGGCATTAAAAACAGAAGGGGTTGACTAGTTATTTCCATATTTATTGTGACAAATAAAATTATTATTTTAAGTTATTAAAAATAAAATTCAATATCCAATTCCTTAACCGAATGTGAACATCACCCAAAAATTATAANTTGGTAATGGCAGCCATCACCTTCTCATTCTACAAAAAAAAAAAAAAAGAAATTACTGAGAGAATTTTAATACTAATGGAAAAATCTAGGAAAGAAGGTTGATATTTTCCCGAGAAACAATCAGAAAAAAAAAAAACCCCCCAGAAAAGGGAAGTGTATGAAACAGAGAAGTTATCTGTACAAAGAAAATTCAAATCTATTTTTCACAATTTTTCCCGTTCATCAGTGAATTTTGATAGACAAATTATAAAATCTATTTATCCACGGATTCAATTTATACAATTCTTAACCTAATATACCGGAAAAACTCAAAATCTGATAATTTTATACTGTCTTGTACCTTGGATTAAGAATCCAAACAAAGTTTAAGAAAGGAAATTTGAGGGTGGAGGATGCGAAATGGAAGAATTTACCTTCTGAACGAAGGAAACATTCAGGCAGGAAGCAGAGCCTTCAACGCTTTCGGAGACAGAGCGAGGGGGAGTTCGATGTGAATCGGTGTCCTTCACATTCATGGCAACTTCACGGTTACCATTGTCCTGCCCTAAGATTTCCGCCATTGATGAGCTCGGGTGGCTTCAACGGAGAAACAGAGGATAAAAGAAATTAACTTCGTTCCCGAGCACACTAATGGAGTCCAACTATTTATAAGGAGCCAACACCGAGTCGGAGACGAACGGCTGTTTGGTTGTGCCGTTCGACGCTGTTCTTGGTTATTAGCTCTCCAAAACAGTTCCCTTTTTATTGTCAAAAGCATATTACTGTTTAAATCGTATCGTCAATGATACTTATCTAATAATTTATTCAATAGTCTTTTGTTATATTTTCTATAAAATAATAAT
>JAODPA010107727.1:0-20069 GCA_025585075.1 Nepenthes mirabilis
AAGTCGCGCTCTCTCTCTCTCCTCAAACCCTCGGCTGCCAGAAAATGAGGGAGAGAGAAAGCTGGCGCGTTTTTATACATCGGGCTGCCGCTCGAGCGGGGCTCGAGCGGCCAGCGAGCACCCGTCTATTTTCCACCAGCCGCTCGAGCGGAGCTCGAGCAGCCAGCGGGCGGCCGGAGCTCGAAAACGCCACTGGTTATTCCGCTCGAGAGGCCGGCTCGAGCGCCCAGCGAGCGCCTCTCGGCTGCTTGTTGAACTCGGGCATTTTCCAACTTTTTACTTTAACCACCACCTTTTTCACTACATGCATAGCCTCTTACCGATATTAATCACCTTAATCACATCTAGTAATTATGTTTTCGGTTTCGGGTCCTCACAATTCTATTTCCTTAACCACTTTACTAACTTAATTCTGAACCTTAAACAAGCAAATGCCTCATTTTATTTCATACTATCTATCAAAATTGAGTATTTCCTTTGAACACTAACTTAAACCTTATTATATGCACAGATTAATCACTCTTCCGCTATGCGCTCTGATAAATCAGCAAGCTCAGATCCTATGATTGTAATTTCAGCACCACCATATCTATATCTACTATCTCAATTCCTTATCAAACTTGGTTAAGATTCTGACACAAACCTTGAATCACCATTAAATTTCAAGGGTGAAACACCTTACATTCTCTCCATTTCGTTGGCTTGTCCTCAAATTGACATTTCCATAAAACACATATCTCATTCTGAACACCCAAATCATGTGGTAATCATGATTAAAATTGGCCTCAAGATATCCATATTACGTGAATAATTCTTACAGATCCTCAATTTACCACAGAATAAGAAATCCTAACTATAACAGTCACCATAAATTTGATACAGTTTTAGATCATTACCTTAAAATCTCAAGATTTTAACAATTGGAAACCTCAAGATTTCAAAATTACTACACCGAGCAATTTCAGATATTATTGGCATACCAATAAGCCCATTGGCTAAACCTAAACACATCCTCCACAATCCCAACATTCCGGACACAACTCTACTTCCCAACTTATGAATGTGGCCTTTTATTTTCCAAGCAATTGAGCTTACCTGTAATTTTCCTTTTCCGTTTCCTATGAAACACCAAAGGTATATCAAATTTATAAACCTTTAACATCTATTACCAGAACTGATGCTCATTTTCTCTCAAGATACCGAAATTCATCTACATATTTCTCAGACATGTCTATCCATTCACAAAATCCCAAGATCAACTTCAGTCGTAATATAAGCATTTGACCCTTAATTTATCAGACAAGCTATCACCTAAAATAATATCTACAATTTCTTAAGCAGAGACTTCCAATTGCTGATTTCAATCAATGGAAGAATAACTCTTGACTAGGAATTCCTCTCCTACTTATCTCAAGAGTATCGATTCACAAGTGATATAGAAAAACACAATCCTTAAACAGATTAATCTGCTTGGGATCTCCTAAGATTACTTTGCCGTT
Organism: Nepenthes mirabilis; assembly: GCA_025585075.1. Taxonomy (NCBI): domain Eukaryota; kingdom Viridiplantae; phylum Streptophyta; class Magnoliopsida; order Caryophyllales; family Nepenthaceae; genus Nepenthes; species Nepenthes mirabilis. The sequence continues at coordinate 1,500 of JAODPA010107727.1, forward strand.
ATAACATATTTACTTTAATTCTAAAGATTATCAAATCAGAATTATCAACAAAGCAATTCTACAATTTCTCAAATGGAGGCTTCTGATATTAACATTTGATCATAACATTCACCTCCTCTGAATCAAGCCGAGATCCACCTATCATAACCTTTAACTTTTAGGTTTATAAGACATTAAAATTTTCCAAAAGCATTATCCACAAATCCTCAAGGTAAGAGCCTCATCATAAAATTTCAGTTATGGGTGAAATAATTTCAACCACAGCTCCTCCTTCATTTTGCTTGTAGGTAGATACCTATTGATGCAGAATGACAAGATCCTAATCTTCTTCAAGAACATTACCACCTGTGCTAACTTACGTAGCAACTTACTTGGCCCATTAGTTAATTCCTACTTTCTAGAGGTCTTAAAGCTCCTCCAATAGCTTTTAACTGTTGCTCTTCCAACTTTGCACAATTCCTGAGAGACTAATGCCAATTTCAATTACCTCTAATCTGCCCCATTAAAATAGTTTGACTTGGTCTTTGCCTCCAAATACATATGTTCCTCAAAACTTTCATAACTAGATTCTTGGACGGTCATCTACTGACTTTAAAAAGGCAGTCCATTTTCAAATTAGATTCAATATTTATCCTCAATTCGATCAACCTTGCCTATCATTTAGAATGCATAACCTAATTATAGGGTATCGTATCCCCTCGATACAATTTACAGAAGCATCCTCGAACACATCTCAATTCCTGAGAGGATTTGCATAACCCAAAATGATTCCGAAGGAGTTAACATCACAAAGGTAAAAATCCACAAATTCTAGATATTTATCTGGTACAAAAATACTACTAAAACAATCATTCTAAAATTTCAGCATAATTCCCAATTACCATTGAAACCTTAACATTTAGTAACTTAATGTTCCATTGTCAAGCAAATTTGTTCTTCCCAAATCAAACCACTCCATTTTTTTCACAATAATTTGGCTAATACCTAGGGGTTTTACTGTTCGATCAACCTTAAACAAAATCACAAGGGTTCTCCTTTCAGGCTGTCATAACCATACTTGTTTTGATAGCAGAACCGGTTCGTAGTCATCCCCTACCTATCTTACGAATATCTCAATCTTAGAGACTCCCGATCATCAAATTATTAACTTCTAATTATTTTAAAGTTCACCAAATATCCTCATCAATTGTACTTGAATCATTAGTGTCATTTCTGGTCTCGACACAACCTCAACAGTAACTTTATTTGTCAATCAGATTGGCAAATCTTTTCTTTAACAGTTTCCTCAAATTTCCTCATCCACTTAATAACTCTCCAAGTATGGCCTAATATGCCATCTACACCTAACACACTCCTCATTACATAACTTACAAGCACCACCTTATTAGTTCCATTATCTCTTTTGCAATTCATCTGATAGTTTAAAACCTATAATCCTATAATTTAGATTACTCTTTTCAAATCATTGATTCAGTTAGAGCAATTTATCAACTGGGCCATCTTATTATCCCATCAAGGTTAATCATTCACAAACCCAAACCGAACATCAAAATTCATAATCCCCAAATCAAGCAAAACGGAAGTTAAAACTCCATAATTAAGAAAATACCTTCACCCACACTTGGGTGTGCCATGACGTCTCCATGATAATTCCTATCTTTCCTCAACTTAAAACAATTCCACATGATTTTTTAATTCAATTTGATTTGCCTAAGCCCAAAGTTGACATCAGCCTACTTAATCATTGAGTCTAGGTCTATTCCTGAGCTACTCATGCTAGCTAGAATACCTAGGATTTAATCATCCAATGTCTATTCCTACCTATTCAGTAAGTCATAATTAATTTTCTAAGTTTTTACATACGATTCAGATCATTCCTAAGGCATCTCATTTTTCTTTGATACCAATTGTGACGAAACGGATTTTTTTTGTCTTCAGAAATTTTTGTTATTATAGAAAATATAAATCTAAGCCCAATTAACCTAAACATCTAGGAAAAAACGGACAGAGCCTCCTCTAAAATTTTGCTAAACAGAAATATAAATCATTTTTATAACCTGTAAACATATAAAATAATATAATCATCTCCATCAACAGGTACTCTGATTTCAGACAAAGGATCACAGACGCTGTATAATTTCCTACGACTTATATTTTATTTTCTATCCACTATATTAAAAGTTCAGAATTGAGATACCATCCAGGACCTATATAGAATCTAGGAAACATATAGTGAAAGCTGAACGTTATACCTGCAGAAGCATAATTCTCTGTTTTATCACATTTATCACATATATTTCATATACAGAATCTATATACACAAGATCTATATAGAGAATTAGGTATTTACAATTCAATTGTCTCTTTCCAAGATTCTCCAAATTACTTCAAGTCTCGAGAATGTCTTCAGGCTAAGCTTTAACTCATTCTTTCTTGTCTAGTGCTAGTTCTACTGTATCATCTGGGAGAAAAATAGTAAAACAGTGAGTCGAAACTAAGGTATCAAAACGTGCAGAATATAATACTCTCATGTAGAACATAATGTAGTAAAGCGGATACAGCTGCATATAAAGTATAAATATGATAAAGCAGTGATTACAAAAATATTAGCAGAATATAAATATAGAAGATCATAGAAAACTGTTAAGGAATAGGAACATATACAAAAAGTATGAGAAAAGTATAATTTCACATGAACAGGTCTCGGTAATCATTATTTATACTTTCATGCAAAACATATATTCATTAGAACATAAAACTATGATGTCATCAGAAAATAGAAGCATTTATGGACTACGTTATAACCATGCTTCGATAATCATAAATCGGTAAAACATGCATTAGAAATCAGAAAACAGTATCAATTCTAGAAAATCTCTTTTCTACTATTTGGAGGACCACTCTAGTAAATCCTACTAGCTGAGGGGGCGAGTAATTGAAGACAGGTTGTATTCACTTCGCACAATCCAATGCCAGCAATAAGTATCCCTTCTTGTGGGATTATATACTAATACCTCCCGAAGGCCAGTAATTATGTACTAATACCTCCCGAAGGACGATGGATCATCGAAAATCTACCCTCTGAAACTAACGCCCTAAAGAAGGGTGGACTACATATAACTCCATGGATAGAGTTATCCTCGTTTACCACCATAATATTCTAAGTCATATCGGAAAATCAAACCTGACTGTATTTTAGTCCTGGGTCCTAATTAACAGTATCAGAAAACTTATAGTTTATTTTTTTTTGGAAAATTAGTTAGAATTTCACGATTAATCCTTCGGAATGCTTTAAAAATTCCATAGTGCAGTTCTTTGTAAATTTGTTAGTTACAAATTATAATATGGGTAGTATCTCGTTACAAATTAACTTTTTCATATCAGAAATTTCAGATTAAAACCGTTAAATTCCTTTATTTTTGTGCTTAGGGTTTCACCAAAACTTTCGGATGATAAACAAACACCAAATACATATATTTTCATGAAATCAGAGGTATATTTTGCAGTATATATCAGTAAATATGAAATCTATCCGATTAATCAAGAGAAATATGATTTATTTATAATAAACATGCAAAATCATGGATTTAAAGTATAATTACAATATCTAAGATATTAAAACACTATTAAAACAGTATATAATGTCTGAAGTATACTTGCTTGAGCTCGGTTTATAGTTACCCTTACTCTGATTGGAATTGGACGGAAGATTTCTCCCTCGTTTTCTCTTTCCCCTCTCCTTCTTCTTCCACCTCTCATTCATGTCGTGGCTGTTCTGCAAGAATGAAACCCCAAAAACCCCAATCATCCCTTTAAAACACGAGAGAAAAGGGAACACGTGCGGGTCACATGACTGGCACTCGAGCACCAGTCGATCGGTGCTTGAGCTCCCGCTCTCATAGATTCGTATTCGAGTGCACTGCTTGTAGCCGGGATTGCTCTTGCCTTGCCTCAGATGGCCTGTGAGCGGGTGCTTGTGCAATTTGGCGCCTACTTAGCGCTCGAGCACTGCTCGAGTGCCGATCCTATTTTCATCCCATTTGCTCCCTTTTTGTTTCGGTACCAACTTTTTCACTATACTTAAACATTAGCATGATTTTCATTCACATAATTATTCTACAATTATCATGTTTTGAGATCGGGATCTCACAGAAAAAGTAATCATGAAATTAGACCAAGGATTTATATTTTAGAGGGAAGTATTCTTTGGTATACTTTAGGATATTATAGTGGTAGACCGAGGAATACTCCTAGGCCATAGGAGATGTTATTGTGGCATATGTGTTATCTGGCCTCATATATTGGGTAAAAGATATACCGTCCGTTACAAAATGTTAAAGTTGAGGTATCATGGGTAGTGCCTTAGAATGTGTTGATGTATACACATTTCGTTCCTCGTTCGACTACTTTGTTAGTTGCTAAGGCTTACTGGCCCTGGTCTCTAAATAATAAAAGAATTTTTACATGTTTTAGAATCTAAAGGAATCAAATATAAAATATAAAAAGATAAATATGTCCCAAAAAAATACATTTGATCATGCTTCATGTTTATGCATCTGTATTATGCTCCTTTCTCCATTCTCTTGATTTATTTTGAATATATTACTTATTGTCTTTGATTAAATTGTACCTTACTGAGTAATTGGCTCACTCCTTACTATTTTTTTGCTTTCAGATGAGCATGAGTTTATGCCTGATGAGGCGGAGTAGAGATTAGCAGTTGGCTAGACAGTGGACTTGGAAGATTATTCTATAGATTTAGATTTTTGTGGTTTTGTACTAATGTATGGAGGAAACTTTTGTAAATTTTGATGGATATGTATTTGTTATATTGATGTTGTATAGTATAGCTTAGTTTTGCTATGTATTGATGATTGTATATATTTTCACAGGTTAATATGGTTTGATTTTAAGTACCTAGAAGCATTTCTTATGAGCTGATGTTATATTCAAAAATATGACGCTGGTACCATGAACAGATTGTGGCATTTGGATCCTATGTGGTGTTTATTGTGATATGTATACTATTATACAGGAAATTATACAGGCTTATATTTTATCTGACGGACATTTTATAGGCAGAACCTTGTTGATTTTCGATTAGAATATGGTCCATCAAAATTGGTATCAAAGAAGGAGATGCCCTACGCTTGATCTGAATTTTATGCGGAAGCCTAGGATAGGATAGGCTAGGGTAAATAAGTAGATGAATGTGTATGATGATTAAGTTAGACCGGATAGTTCTACTTATCCTAATTTGATTAACTTAGACTAGAACTAAGTTAGGGCTGTTAGTTATATTTAATTGTGTAGATTGTAATGTCTTAGTTACTGTTCGATTTGTGAACTAACCCGTATTGTTCTTGTTTCAGAAAAGATATCAGTAGCTGACCATGCCACCTAGATGGAGGTCAATGTGTGGAGGTGGTCAACCGCTTGATAGTGAAGCGTAGTACTTGAATTTGTTGGGTAGGAAGGCAGATATCATAGAAAATATGGGGTAGAGAAATCTTGCTCCAGTGCTTGTTCCAGCTTTGGTACAAGCTCTTGCCAATCTTGGACCCTTTGCATATGATCCATTTGTTCATGAGAGAGTTCCAGAATTCATGGGTGAACTAAACCCAATTAAAACTGATACTTGTTTTCAACGGTTCAAGAAGGTGTTTGCAGTCATCTGTTGTCTTGAGGAGGATAGAGTGTTATTTGCTTCATATTGGTTGGAGGGTGAAGCGTACCATTGGTGGGAGACGAAGAAGAGGGCCATGGGTGTGCCCGAGAATGAAATTACCTGGCCCGTGTTTGAAAAAATGTTTATGGAAAATACTTTTCCATCCAACCTCTATGAGCAAAAGGAGGAGTTCATTTGTTTAAGGGAAGGTAACGCGACGGTGGTTGAGTATGATATGAAGTTCATGGAGTTGTCTCGATACGCTCCATATATGGTGGAAGATTAAGAAAGAAAAGTAAGGAAGTTTTTACAAGGCTTAAAAGACAACATCCGCAAATAGTTGATGACCCTAAAGTTGACGACCTATGAGAAAGTGTTAGATCGTGCTTTGACCCATGAGAAAGAGATAGAGAAAGAAGAATTCTTCAAGAAGAGGGTGTCAAGTAGAAGTGGCATCGGTGCAATCTCTAGTGTGAGTTTGGGGAGACCGCCTAAGAGGGTGAAGCAAGTAGATCAAGGAAAGAAGACCAGTCCTTCTGCACCGGCTAAGCAAGTTCCAGCCAGTTCTTGCTAGCATTGTGGGAAGTTTCATATTGATAGGCCTTGCTATAAGGCATTGGGTGTGTATTTCAACTGTGGGTAGTTAGGACATAAGATCAAAGATTATCCCCACCAGAAGAAAGCCCTTGCCTCTAAGCCTGCTATTCAAGAAAAGGCATTCGCAGTTACTGTAAGTGAAGCAAAGGCATTTGATAGTGTAGTAGAAGGTATTCTTCCCATTTGTGGCACCTCTACTACTGTATTTTTTGATTCAAGATTCACCAATTCTTTCGTTTCACCCCGATTTGCTTGTCATTTTACATACTCTCCCATGATCATTGATTATTCTTTGATTGTTTCGACGACTACGAGATCTTCCATTATTACGGATGTTTCGTACCCTGGATGTGTGGTTAAGGTGAATGGGTTATCTTTAGCTACTAATTTGATTTTGTTGGAGATGCATGATTTCAATGTAATCTTGGGTATGGATTGGTTATCAAAATATCATGCAAATATTAATTGTTTCCATAAGAGAGTAGATTTTACAATTCTGGAATGTGAGCCCTTTCACATTCAAGGAGTTCAACAGGTAGAGTCGTCTAATTTTATTTTGGCTCTGCAAACTCGTCATTTGTTGAGAAGTGAATGTGAAGCTTATTTAGCTTATGCCAGTATAGTAGAGAGCCATGAGTTATTAGTGAAGGAGATTCCGGTGGTGTACGAGTTTGATGATATATTGTCTACTCTACCGCCACATTCCGGTGGAGATCGAGTTTGGAATTGATCTTGTGCATGGATCGGCACCTATTTCAAATACACCCTACCATATATCTCCTACTGAATTGAAGGAATTGAAGCAGCAGTTGTAGGACTTTCCAACTTTGGATAAGTTTGAAGCCTTTGGCGCCCTTTTTTAAGAGCCTTTATCTCTAAAGAGCGAGTTTGGATTTGGGTTTTATTAGACCCAATGTATTACCTTGGGATGCTCCAATCGTATTTGTGAAGAAGAAGGATGGGACTTTGTGGCTATGTGTGGACTATTATGAATTGAATAAAATCACAATTAAGAATAAGTACTCGTTGCTATGGATTGATGATCGCTTTGATCAATTGTAAGGAACTCATGTGTTCTTAAATATTAATCTTCAGTCAGGGTACCATCAGCTTCGAATTAAGTAAGAGAATGTGGTGAAAACAGCATTTCGGATGAGATATGGTCATTATGAATTTCTTGCTATGCTGTTCGGATTGACAAATACTCTTGCTGTATTTATGGATTTGATGAATCGGATCTTTCAACCATATTTAGAAAAATTTGTAGTGGTTTTCAGTGATGACATCCTAATTTATTCAAGGAGTTGTGTAGAGCACGAGAAGCATTTGAGGGCCATGCTCTAGACTGTTAGGGAGCATAAATTATTTGCAAAGCTGAAAAAGTGCAAGTTTTGGTTGGAGGAGGTTGTATTTTTGGGCCACATCATTTCCAATGGAGGTGTCTCGGTAGACCCAAAGAAGATTGAAGTTGTAATCAATTGGAGTTGACCGACGACAGTGACAGAGGTTCGTAGTTTCTTCGGTATGGTTAGATATTATCACTGATTTGTGGAGAATTTTTCTCGTATTTTTTGCCACTTACCTAAATGACAAAGAAGGAAATGAGATTTGAATGGATTGAAGAGTGTGATCGAAGCTTTTGAAAGCTAAATGATTGGTTAACTTCTGCACTGATTCTAATGATTTCGATGATTCTAGTGGCTTTGAGGTGTATTGTAATGCTTCTAAGGTTAGCCTTGGGTGTATTTTGATGCAGAATGGGAAGGTGGTAGCTTATGGATCTCGGTAGTTGAAGATTCATGAGAAGTATTACCGGACCCATGATTTGGAGTTAGCTGTTGTAGTATTTGCGTTGAAGATTTAGAGGCATTATTTATAAGGTGAAAAATTTTTGGTGTATTCTAATCATAAGAGTATTAAATACCTATTTTCGCAGAAAGAATTGAATATGAGGTAGCAGAGACGGATAAATTCCCAAAGGAATACGGTTGTGTAATCCATTATCAGCCTAGGAAAACTAATGTGGATGCGGATACTCTTAGTGGCCAGAGCAGTTTTGTAGTGAGGTTGCAGATTGAGCTGATGGAGATGCTGGATTATTTGAAATTCTGTAATATCCAGTGATACATCAAAAGTAATAGGATGATGTCTTTCCTGCATGTGCAACCTGAGATCCTCCTGAAGATTAAAGTAGGTCAAGAGAATGATCCATTCTTGATGGATATTGTTGGAGATCTTGATCGAGACTCTCGGATTGATTTTAATGTTTGTGCCGATGGAGTCTTGAGATTCTGGGATCGTTTATGTGTGCCTGATGATAAGGTGCTGAAGGAAGAAATCATAAAAGAGGCTCATCGAACCATGTACACTATCCACCTTAGGATTAATAAGATGTACCAAGACTTAAAGAAGATGTTCTAGTGGAGGAATATGTGGAGAGAAATTTTTTCTTTTGTTGGTAGATGTCTTATTTGTCAGTGGTTGAATGCTGAGAGGCGAAAGGGCTTGAGTTTATTGCAGCCTTTGCCCATCCCGAGTTGGAAGTGGGGGGATATTTCTATGGACTTTGTTATGGGCTTGCCTAGGACCCTGAGGAATCCTGATGCGATTCGGGTCATTGTGGATCGACTAATGAAATCGGTTCATTTCTTAGCCATTTGGACGACGTATTCTCGTGATCACTTGGCACAGTTGTATATCAATGAGATTATTAGACTACACGTGTAAGGTACCGATTTTTGGAATGTAGTAAATATGAGTAATTAAGTTAATATAAGTAGATCGAGTCTAACGGCATGGGAGAAAGTGGATCAAAGGGCCGAAGACCCAGAATTGGTGGAATTGAGAATCAGCATTATAATCTCGAAATATTAATTCGTAAATATGATTTGGGTTTTAAATGATGGTAATCTAGGGGTATTGAATAAATATAATCCCAATTAGGCTCAAGGTATATGGGAAAGATATGTTTCGGTGTCGGAATCGGGTGACAATGCCGGACGACTTGCTAGGTGGGTAGCCCAATAGGCCAACGCTTGCTAGGTGCTTGAGCACCCATAGTAGGCGCAGAATCTAGTTCAGGCATGCCTGTTGCGTGTTGCTGACAACGCTCGAGAGCCGGTAGCGTTAAATCTGCGTCTGGGTTCTTTTTATCCATTGCAGGACGCGGTTTTGGGATAGGAAAGCTGAGGGTTTGGGTAGAGAGATAGAGGGAGGGAGAAGAGAGAGAAAGGAGCAAACGAAGGCTCTCGGGTTCGATTCCGGCTTGGAGCTAGTTGGAGAAATCGTAGATCGGGTCGAGGCAAGTGCATTCATACCCTTTTATTCCATTCTTTTTGATTTTTATTCAATCCCATTCGGGTATTGTTGTCTCGATACCCAACCTATGCATGTATTTGTGATACCCATTGCTTGATTATGCATATATATAAATTTCATGTCCAAATTTGTAGAAATTGACTGGTTTTCGCACTAAAACCATAACCCCATGCTCGAAAGGTTTTGGCCTCCGATTTTTTGGAATTTTGTAAAAATTTGCTCTAGAATATCATTACCATATCTTATATAAGTTAATTTATCGATTGAATATCTGCTTTGGTAGTTTTATGTGTATTTTTGTTCATCGAAGCCCTAAGATATGCCTGGACCTCGTTTAAGCATTTATTTCAAATTTTATGCATAAATTGACTTGAGATTATAATTACCCGTATTTTGAATTTGATAATTTACCCATTGGATGCCTGAATTTTTGGGAATAGTCCGATATGCACAACCGGGTACTGTTCATGCGCGGGTACTGTTCACCCGAGCCTTTGGTAAATTTTTTTTAAAATTTTGCATTATTTAATTGTGAAATAAGTTGCATATATATTTGCATGTATTTAATTGTTTATCTCAAACAATACGTTTGCTAACCAATTGTGAAGGAAATATTATCCAGAAGCCTCTAAGGTTATAATTGTCTCTTGGTGGTAAGAATTCTTATTCTTCCCTATGTTTATGACATTCTTATATGCAAATTGAGTCATAAAAAGACTTAAATTCGAAAGAAAGATGATAATTGTGCAAGTATTTGGAGAAAAATTTCACAATTTTTTATATAATTGATTTGTTCTCCTAGATGGAGAAGATTGTGAAAGAAGTATAGTGGACCTTCCCTCAAAGAATAAGAAATGATGAAACTAGAACCACAGATTTATATTACGGAGGGTAATAACCATTGGCATACCATTGATATTATAATAGAGACTCAAGGATTATCCTGGCCTCACATTGTAGTGGGTAATACTTTTGACAAGCCTTAGGATATCACTGTGGAAGGACAATGTCTGCCTCTTGGCCCCAGGGATACATGTGGGGGCATATCGTTATTGGCCTGTCTACAGGCATGAGCAGCAATGGGAGTGTCGGGTTAGGCTTGGGATGAGAACAAATCCTAGTGCAAATCGCACCAAGGAATAGTAACATAGCGTGCGTTGCCTTGCTGCTGGATGCCTGGTGAGTGAGATGGCGATCTGTCGTATCTGAACGACTCTCAACAACAGATATCTTAGCTCTCGCATCGATGGAGAATGTAGCAAAATGCGATACTTTGTGTTAGTTGCATAATCCCATGAACCATTGAGTCTTTGAACTTAAGTTGCACCTAAAGGCTCTACGCTAAGGGCACATCTGACTAGGCGTCACACATAGTGTCGCCCCCAACCAAGCCATTGTATCTCGACATGCTAGGTTGGGGCAGAGAGTGGTGCCTCGTGCATTGTTGTGCCATTGGCCTAAAATTGGAGCTCGATGACTATGCCGCAATGTTTGCTGGTCGACAAGGTGAAGGCCAAGGATGCATCACGTCGCACTTAGCATGTCGCCTGTGAAGCTCGTATGACCCCACAGCATCGTCCGTATGGCACCAACGCAAGTAGGTAAGGTGGGGCAACCCGTTGAGTTTGAGGATATCAATAAACAAAGAAAAAGAAAGTTACAAGGATTTCCCTAGTAACGGTGAGTGAACTGGGAAGTTCTCAGCTTTAGAATCGGGCAGTTTTGTTATTTGAATTAAAGTCTAGAGAAGCATCCTTCACAATTGACCGGGCCCAAGTCCATTGGAAAGGGGTGTCAAAGAGTGTGAGAGCCCCATTGTGCTCGGACCCTATTGCACCATGAGGTGCTGTCGGTGAGTTAGGTTGTTTGGAAATGCAGCCCCAAGCAGGTGGTAAATTCTGTCCAGGCAAAATAATTGCGAGAGACCAATAGCGAACAAGTACCGCGAGGGGGTAAATAGATTTTGTGAAAAGAGTCAAAGAGTGCTTGAAATTGTCGAGAAAGAAGTAGATGGGGGCCCACGATGCACCCCAGTTGGATGCAAAACGGTCACAAGTTAGCTCGCCGATCGACTAGGGCGTGGACCGATGCGGATTTAGGGGGCTGCTAAACCTCGAGCCATAGACAAGCTTGGAAGCATCATCCTAGCGATTGTGGAAGGCAGCGTGTGATGTCATGGCATGCTTGTCACCTACACACTCTGGGTGTGGGCCAGCGAGCCCCCATTGCACCCGACTTGAAACATGGACCAAGGAGTCTAACATGTGTGCGAGTCAATGGGCGAATAAACCCATAATACACAAGGAAGCTGATTGGTAGGATCCCCTCGTAGGTTGCATCATTGACTGACCTTGATTTTCTAAGAAGGGTTTGAGCGAGAGCATACCTGTTGGGGCCCGACAGATGGTAAACTATGCCAGAGTGGGCGAAGCTAGGGGAAACTCTAGTGGTGGCCTGAAGTGATACTGATGTGCAAATCATTCATCTGACTTGGGTATAGGGGCGAAAGACTAATTGAACCGTCTAGTAGCTGGTTCCCTCCAACGTTTCCCTCAGGATAGCTAGAGTTGGAATGTGAGTTCAATCGGGTAAAGCCAATGATTAGAGGTATCAGGGGCACAATGCTCTCGACCTATTCTCAAACTTTAAATAGGTAGGATGGCGCAGCTGCTTCGTTGAGCAGCTCCAAGTGGGCCATTTTTGGTAAGCAGAGCTGGCAATGCTAGATGAACCGCAAGCCGGGTTACGGTGCTGTGCTGCACGCTAAGCTAGATCCCACAAAGAGTGTTGATCGATTATGATAACTGAACGGTGGTCATGGAAGTCAAAGTCCGCTAAGGAGTGTGTAACAACTCACCTGCCAAATCAACTAGCCTTGAAAATGGATAGCGCTTAAGCGCGTGACCTACACCCGGCCATCGGGGCAAGTGCAAGGCCCCAATTAGTAGGAGGGCACAGTGGTTGCCTCAAAACCTGTGGGGCGAGCCAAGGCGAGCGGCCGTTGGTGCAGATCTTGGTGATAGTAGCAAATATTAAAATGAGAACTTTGAAGACCGAAGAGCGAAAAGGTTCCATGTGAACAGCACTTGCACATGGGTTAGTCAATCCTAAGAGATGGGGGAAGCCTGTTCGACAACACGCCAGAGTGAGCTTTAAAATGGAATCGGGTTAAAATTCCTGAACTAGGACGGGTGGTTGACGGCAATGTCAAGGAGTCCTGAGACTTCGGCGGGGACCTTGGGAAGAGTTATCTTTTTTGTTTAACAGCCTACCCGCCCTGGAAACAACTCAGCAGGAAGTAGGGTCCAGCGGATGGAAGAGCACCACACATTGCGTGGTGTCCGATGCGCCCCCAGCTGCCATTGAAAATCCAAAGGAGTAAGTGCCCCCATGCCCGATCGTACCCATAACCACATCAAGTCTCTAAGGTGAACAGCCTTTGGTAAATGGAACAATGTAGGCTAGGGAAGTCGGCAAAATGGATCCGTAACTTTGGGAAAAGGATTGGCTCTGAGGGATGCGCTCGGGGATTCCAGTCGTGAACCCATCGGCTGTCAGTGGATTGCTTGAGTTGCCTCCATGGCGAGAGCAGATCACCGTGTGCCGGCCGAGGGACGGACTTGGAACATCTCCCTTAGGGGCCATCCCTAGGATTCGAAGTGCCATCTTAGAACTGGTACAGACATGAGAAATTTGACTGTTTAATTAAAACAAAGTATTGCAATGGTTCCTGAGGATGCTAACGCATTGTGATTTCTACCCATTTCTCTAAATATCAAAGTGAAGAAATTTAGCCAAGCATGGGTAAACGGAGGAAGTAACTATGACACTCTTAAGGTAGCCAAATGCCTCAATATCTAATTAGTGCTGCGCATGAATGGATTAACAAGATTCCCACTATCCCTATCTACTATCTAGCGAAATCACAGCCAAGGGTCAAGCTTGGCAGAATTAGCGGGGAAAGAAGACCCTGTTGAGCTTGACACTGGTCTAACTTTGTGAAATGACTTGAGAGGTGTAGGAAAAGTGGGAGCCCTCGGACAACAGTGAAATACCACTACTTTTAACGTTATTTTACTTCCTTTATGAGTTAGAGGTGGGGCATGGGCCCTCTTTTTGGACTGAAGGCTCACCCAGCAGGCTGGTCCAAGCGGTGGACATTTTTAGGTGGGGAGTTTGGCTGGAGCAGCACATCTGTTAAAAGATAATGTACGTATCCTAAGATGAGCTCAATGAGAACAGAAATCTTGTGTGGAATAGAAGGGTAAAAGCTCCTGTGATTCTGATTTTTAGTACGAATACGAACCGTGAAAGCGTGGCCTAATAATCCTTTAGATCATCGAAATTTGAAGCTAGAGGTGTCAAAAACGTTACTACAGGGATAACTGGCTTGTGGCAGCCAAGTTTTCATAGCAACGTGGCTTTTTGATCATTTGATGTCTGCTCTTCCTAACATTATGAAGCAGAATTCACCAAGTGTTAGATTGTTCACCCACCAATAGGGAATGTGAGATGGGTTTAGATCGTCATGAGATAGGATAGTTTTACCATACCGAAGACAGTGTCGCAATGGTAATTCAACCTAGTACGAGAGGAACCGTTGATTCTTATAATTGGTCTTCGTGCTTGGTTGAAAAGCCAGTGACACAAAGCTACTGTGTATTGGATTATGACTGAACACCTCTAAGTTAGAATCCGGGATAGAAGCGATGCATGTGCTCGCCACTCCTTTGCCAACCCACAGTAGGAGCGTAGCCCCCAAGGGTACGTGTCATTGGTAAAGCCCTTGTGGCAGATGCACCGCATGAGCCACCTAGAAGTATAATTTCCACTGAGTGGCAGGTTGAATCTTTTGCAAATGATTTAAATACGTGACGGGGTATTGTAACTGGCAGAGTGGCCTTACTGCCACGATCCATTGAGATTCAGTCCTATGTTGCTCCAATTCATCCATCCCCCCAAACCGAGCAATGATGAGAAAAAAAGGAAGCTTAGGGACAGAAGGCTGCCACCATAGCTATCCACCCCACTCCGCATTACCCTCGGGATGCTCCTGCAAAAACCACTTACTTTTCAAGTCAGGATAATCGAAGGTAAATAGAACGGAGCACCGTCGCCACATCCCTAACATTTCAGGGCATGTCCCTGCCTCACCACAATAATAATCTGATTCGACCAAGTCATGCAACTACCACGGTAGTGATGTGTGCCTAGCAGTGGCAATGTCATGTTCTTGTTGTGCCCCACCGATTCCCGATCGAGGCCGTTGTTTAGCCCAATAGCGCACGTGTTGCTTGTCGTACTCCAGCAGCTCCCTCGTTGTGCCCAGCTGTGCTGGTGTCGCACCTATGTCGTGCCCCAGGAATGCCCTTGTCGCACCCAGTAGTGATGGTGTTGTGCTTGTGCCGATCCCCTATCGCTCCTAGCGTTTCTTGTCTCGCTTGTTGAGCTTTAGCAGCTCCCTTGTCGCACCCAGTAATGCTAGTGTCATGCCGGTGTTACACCCCAAGAATGCCCTTTTCATGTCGGTGTCGCTTCGAGCATCTCCCTTGTCACTCCTAGCAATGCCCACGACACTTTTTGTGCTCCACTAGCTCCATTGTCGCTCCCAGCAGTGTTGGTGTTGCGCCGGTGTTGCGCCCTAACAATGCCCTTGTTATGCCCAGCAGTTCCCATATCATGCCCAGCAACACTGGTGTCATGCTCGTGCCCATCCCTTGTCGATCCCAACAGCTCCCTTGTCGCACCCAGTAGTGATGGTGTCGTGCTCGTGTCGATCCCTTATTGCTCCCAGTGTTGCCTGCGTCGCTTGTCGAGCTCTAGCAACACCCTTGTCACGCCCAATAGTGTTGGTGTTGCACCACAAGAATGCCCTTGTCACGCCGGTGTTGCGCCCAGCAGCTCCCTTGTTGCACCTAGCAACGCTCACATCGCTTTTCGTGCTCCAGCATCTCCCTTGTCTTGCCCAGCAGAGCTGGTGTCACACTGATGTTGCACCCCAGGATGCCATTATTGCACCGGTGTTGCACCCAGCAGCTCCCTTGTTGCGCCTAGCATTGTTAGTGTCGCGCCCATGCCGGTCCCTTGTCACTCCTAATGGTGCCCGTGTCGCTTGTCGTGCTCCAGCAACTCTTTGTCGCACCCAGGAGTGCTCCTCAGAATGCCCTTGTCGCGCTGGTGTCGCGCCCAATAGCTCCCTTATCGCACCCAGCAGTCCTATTGTCGCACCCGTTTCGAACCCTTGTCGCTCCAAATAGTGCTCACTTCACTTTTTGTGCTCCGTAGCTCCCTTATTGTGCCTAGCAGTGCTGGTGTCGCACTAGTGTGGTGCCCCAACAATGTCGTTATCGCGTCCAGTAGTGCCTCGGTCGCTGTCCAAGAACGCCCTTGTTGCCGCCAACAGCTCCCTAGCAGGCCCCAACAGTGCCCTTGTCACGCCAAGTGCATCACTGCGGTGCCCGTGTCATCCCTAGTAGTGCCCGAGTTGATCCAACACCACCCATGTCACGCCCTTGTGCCATCTAGTAGCTTCCTTCTCGCACCCAGCAGCGTCCTTATTGCACCCTGCAACATCCGTGTTGCACCCAAGCAATATGCCCTTGTCGCCCAGGGTGTGCTCTAGCAGTGACCTTGTCATGCCCAACATTGCCCTTGTTGCCCCCGTGTCATGCCCGAAATTGCCTGGGTCGCACCCTAGCACCACCTGTGTTGCACCTAGTAGCTCCCCTATGTGCCCCACCGATGCTCTTATCGAGCCCTATGTGCCCTAGTTGATCCCTTGTCTCCCAGCAGCTACCCTATAGCGCCCATGCCACTCACTTGTTGCATTGTAGCAGTGCCCTTGTTGTGCCCAGCAGTGCCGCTGTCGCACCCATGTTGCACGCACACCGGTCCCTTGTCGTAACCAGTAGCACCCGTGTCACTTGTGGCATGCAACGTGCCCCTGTAGCACCCTTGTTGCGCCCCATTAGTGCCCTTGTTGTGCCTAGCAGGACTGGTATCGTGCCGATGCAACTCACTTGTGGAGGCCCAGCAGCGTCCTTCTCGTGCCCCAGTAACAACCTTGTCATGCCCCATCAGTGTTGGAGTTGCGCCCAGTAGCATTGGTGTCGCGCCCATGCCACTCCCTTGTCACTGCCCAGCAACGACCTTGTCGTGCCCCATCAATGCCCTTGTCGTGCCCATGCTGCTCCCTTGTCATGCCCTAGCAATGACCTTGTCGCGCTCAGCAGCGCCTGGGTCGCCTCTCAGCACAACTAGCGTCGCACCCAACAGCACCTGTGTAAGGTACTAATTTTTTAAACATTGTAACTTACAATAATTAAGTAAATACAATTAAGATTAATATAATTGGGATAAGTAGATTTGGGAAAAATGTGAGGAAAACCAACAGGCTAAAGGAAGAAAATAACTGGTCAACACCGAGTTGATTGGCGAAAATGGAGTTAGAAAGCAAGACGGTCAGCACATTGTTCACCAGCAAACGTGAGTAAGGAACATTGTCTGGTCAATGCCCATTGTCCGGCCAAATGTTAAGTAACTGGTTATATGCCCAAAATCACCGGTTAGCAAAATGCCATATTGCCCAAAGGGCCCAAATTCCCAGTTAAAGAGTTGACCCGCTAAAGCACAAATCTATTGGCTTCCAAATGAGCAAAATGGCCGGCCACCAAGAAAGGAAAATATCTAGTCAATGCTTCATTGACTGGCCAAAAATGAATTAAACAAAGATGAAATCACCTGGTCAACACCCATTGACCGGCTAAAATGGGCGTTGTTGTTACAGCCGAGGAGAACGGCTACTTTAGCCGCCAAAGGAAGAAAAGCATTGATGAGCCACTTTAGCAGCTGTGGACCAGCTAAAATAAATTGAGGAGATTTTTTGGTCAAAGTGTTGACCAATTTAAAATGCAAAGCAGCCAAGAGGAAAATGCCTGGTCAACACGTTGACTGGTAAGTGTGCCATTTTGCTCAGTATGGCAAAAGTGACCGATTTGCATTAAAAGCCAGGAAGTGATAAATTACCGGTATGGGATTAAGCATGAAAGGACTGTTTTGCATAATGACAAATAAGATAAAATTACCGGTATGGATTTTGAATAGAAGACGGCCGGTTGTACAAAATATCCGGAATAGTGCATTTTGCCAGGAATGGCCGGAATGGGTATTTTGGGCAGAATGAGTAATTTGGGTGAAATGGTTCATCGGGTAATTTGGTGCAAATGCCAAAATGGCACAATTTTCCGGAATAAAGCAAAATTGATAGGATGGATGCATTTTGTTGGTATAAAGCAAATTATTGGTATGAATGTCTATGCAAAAGGATGGAATGATGCAAATAGCCATTATGCACAATTTGCTTAGGAGTAATGAATTTTTCCATTTGAAGTAAAATAGCCGGAATGATACATTTGGCCGAATTAATGCTAGTTTGAAGCAAAGTGTCCAGTAAACTTAAAAGGGGAAATGATCAGTATGGTTTGCAGGTTTGAATTGGCAAAATTGGCATGGATGTAGGGACGGAACGATATTACCAAAATAACTATAGTAAAATACCAATGTGGAATTGGAAGAAAGTGGCCGGTATGCATCAAGGAAAGTGACTGATATGCTAGTGTGATAGAGAGAACTGGTATGGATAGTATAAGAAAATGACGGGATGAACAGTGGGATGGACAAATGGCTGAGATGAACATCGGATAGGTAAAAAAATACCGAAATGATTAAAAATATGGGAAACGCTGTACGATCGGCACGGGTAAAAATCGCTCAAAAATTCTAGAGCCTTCTAGAGCCGAAAAAGCTCCCGAGTAATCTAGAAGTTTCGAGAATGGAGGAGTGTCGCGCCTATATATAGGGGTAGGAGGAAAGGAGCACAGCAGTAGCGCAGCATAGTAGAGGAAAGAGAAGGGGGAAGGGGATGAAAGCTTAAATGTGAGCAGCAAGGAAGGGAGGAAAGTATATCTAACTTTTGTTATCTCTATTAC